>JAKCPI010005976.1:0-17617 GCA_023213315.1 Euborellia annulipes
TCCGCCTTATCCTTCCATTGGGCCAATGTTAATTTCCAATAGGGATTTGTATGTTAATTTCGATTCAAAAGGGGGTCCCCTTTCCAACTTTTTACACAATTTAAAAAAAAATTTTCCAATTCTTATGAAATTTTGTATTTATTTACGAATCTATATTGTGTATAAAATGTCCAAATATGAGATTAAAATTTTGAAAAATAACCATAGTTTATTTCAAGCAGTTAATATTTAAAATGCAAGTTTGAAACTAAGGTGCTATCGGAAACTAAATATATCTCGACACAAAAAATCTGGTGTGACCAGCACAGTGCGCAACTTTCTCTTACCGAAGTTGTGGGCTGTGCGCCAGTCACACCAGATTTTTTTAAAATATTAAATCAAAAGAAAGAAAGAGAGGGAAAATAATTGAATTGAATGGATGAAGGGGGAGTTTAGTCGAAGGTAATTGGATCCCGGAGACATTTCGCTCTCAATTCCTAAGCAATTAAGACCAACACTTAAGAAAAACTCTCTTTCAAGGGTGGTGGGGGTGTCTAAATTCAATTAATTTTCTTCATTCTATCATATAAAAGATGAAATCCTAACTAAATACGCACACCTACTATGTAGAAGAGGGAGATGACCTCAAGGGATTAAATAAAGGTTTTTTTTTAAGCCATATTTATTTTTAATTTAATTAAATAAAGGTTTATAATCTCTTAAAATTTAATTATTAAATATAAATAAAGTGTCAGGGGACTGAGCTTTGCTTTTAAAAGCGAGAGGAAAAAAAAAATAACGAAGAGAATTATTATTTGAAATTCATACCGCGATCCCCGTTTATTTTATTCGATGTGCGTCCGTGCACAAAAACACACCAACCGGCACCCGTGAAGATACATTATTTCCTATCACTAACTCCTCCTGATTTGATTTCCAAATGGCTTAAATAAAATCATCGGACTGCCTGGGATCCGAACCCGCAACCCTCGGTATGGAAGGCAAGCGCGCTACAAGCTACACTAAGTCCGAGGGCGCCTTTCTAGTTAATGCGCTAAGCCTTATTTCTGGTTCCTTTAATCCAACCTTTTCTAGGAAGGAAGTACTAATTTGAGGAGGGTCTCCCTTAGCACCGACTCCTTTCTAAGAATGCATCACTGAGAGGGAATCTTCTTTATGCCCCTGTCACAGCAACTCCCCTCCTCGTAGAGTTGCCCGGGGGCTATTGTGGTGAGATCCAATATACCAATCCAGGGCGTACTTGAGGATTGAGCGTTTATGCTCAAACGGGGTGCGTAGAGACTAATGTATTAAATTCAGGTATTTTTGAGTCTCAAAATGTGTATTTTCATTTATAAAAGATCTGGTATGACTAGTCGTACATCACACAACTTTCTCTTACCTACGGTAATCGAGAGTAGTGTTCTGTGTTTTTCACACCAGAATTTTTGTGTAAATATGATTAGCTTTCGAGTCAAGGGCGGATACAAAGGGGAGGGGTTAATTCACCCCCCCCCCCCGAGATTTGAAAAAAAATACTTTTTTTCGAAAAAAAAATTTATTTTTAATACTAAAAAATTTGATTTGAATTTATATTCTGGCAAACAAGTATAGAATGAGCCTTTAAATTACCGAAATAAAGAAAAAATTGTGTGCTGTGCGACGAGTCACACCAGATTACCCCCCCCGAGAAACACCTCTGGATCCGCCCTTGCTCACAAGTGATGGAGTTGTTTTTGGGGGGAGTAGACATCTATGAGTAGACAACCCAAAAATCCACAATCCTTATTGGATTTTTACTTTCTCTTGTCTATACATGGACGGTGTTGTGCATAAAGGAACCATGCGCCATTATGATCGAAATTGAGATAAGACCGCCATTTCTAGGGAAAAAGAAGTTGACGGATATACACGTGAGGTTCTCTGAGTGCAACAAAG
Source organism: Euborellia annulipes (assembly GCA_023213315.1). Lineage (NCBI taxonomy): Eukaryota > Metazoa > Arthropoda > Insecta > Dermaptera > Anisolabididae > Euborellia > Euborellia annulipes. The sequence continues at coordinate 1,918 of JAKCPI010005976.1, forward strand.
TGGTTTTTGTGTCTGTTTGTGATCAAAATATCTCCAGAACGAAAAGAGCTAGGAGGTTGAAATTTTATATTTAAGTTAGGCACCCCCATGGGACGTGACACGAAGCTTTTGAACAAAATCGACCAAAGAGTACTAGTACTTTACTCATGCACTTTTTCAGTTTTTTTCGAATATCTCAAAATTCGCTCCAACGATTTTTTTTTTAATTCAAAAATCAATTAATTTTTAGATTCTCTTTAAAATATATATTCTCATTTTGTCATTGAAATTTTCTAAAGACCACTTTACTCTTGTACTCCATAGAAAAGATAGGAGAAATGGTTGCCATGGTAACAAAATATAAATATTTTCACATATAAATTTTACTTTCTCTTACCTATGTATATATGTAATATATATATAGAGAGAAAGTATTGGATTCATGTCAAAAATTCGATGTCGAGATTTTGATGGATCTTCACGTTTTGAGGTCCCCTGAATCCAAAAAAGTGGTTTTTCGCGACATGGTCTGTCTGTGTGTGTGTCTGTGTGTGTGTGTGTGTTCAATTTTAAGCATGAAGGAATTGAGCTATGAGGCTGAAATTTTATATTTAAGTTAAACACCCCCGGGACCGGAAAAATAAGCTTTTAATCAAAATCTCCAAAGAGTACTAGTACTTTACTGATGTACTTTTTCAGTTTTTTTTTGATTTTCTCAAAATTCGCTCTAACGATTTTGATTAAAATTCAAAAATCAATTATTTTTTAGATGCTCTTTCAAATGTATATTCTCGTTTTGCCTTCAAAATTGTTTGAAGCACACTTTACTCTTGTATTTCATAGGGAAGATAGGAGAAATGGTTGCCATGGTAACAAAATATAAATATTTTCCCATACTTATAAATTTTACATCTGAATTCAAATATTCCGTACTGTCGGGAACTAAATATATGTCGACACAAAAAATCTGGTGTGACAAGCACAGAACACAACTTTCGATTACCGAAGGTAAGAGAAAGTTGTGTGCTGTGCGCCAGTCACACCAGATTTTTATCTTGAAAATCGAATATACTGTACTGTCGGAAACTAAATACATGTCGACAAAAAAAATCTGGTGTGACAAACACGGAACACGATTTCGATTACCGAAGGTAAGAGAAAGTTGTGTGCTGTGCGACCAGTCACACCAGATTTTTTTTAATAAAATTGATTTTGTCCTGTATTCAAGTTGAAAAACGAAATTTCTAGATTATCTTTCAATTTATTTTCTAAAAAGTTAGTGAGGGAAATATTTATATAGCACACACAGGTTTAAAAAAAGATTCAGTGAATCGCATCAGAGGACACATTTTATAAAAAAAAAAGTTAATTTTGTTTGGATATATATATATATTTTCTTTTTAAGCCTATTAGAATGCTTCTTGCTCTCTTTCTTATTATGTGTTACAGTAAAGGGGGATTGAGAGTTTGGAGGGGTATGAGGCGATTTGTCTTCATTTTAGATAATGGCCCACGGACATACTCAAGGGACATTAACAGAAAGTGAGAGGGAACACACACACACAGGTGGGGGCGAGGGGGGGGTCGTTAAATGTCTTTTAAATGCTGTTTATGCACTTTGTGCTTTTGCTTGATAAATATAAATAGACCCGAAAATTATCTCTCTCTCTCTTTCTTATTTTGATTATAACTTTTATCATTTATAAAAATAAAGATAATGCTGTTATTTATATGAAAAAAATATGGTGTGGATGATCGCACAGCACACAACTTTCTGTAATCTTCGACAATTGAAAGTTGTGTGTTCTGTGCTTGTCACCTCAGATTTTATATATTTAGTTTCCGAAGATCTATATATATATATAATTCGCTAATGTCCGTTCGTCTTTCTGTCTGTCCGTCACGCTCTATTTAGACAACTTCCCGTTAGAATTTTGAAATGAAATTTTATATGCATAAAGAGTACCTTCTCGGGATTACAGGAAAATTATTTTCATCCCGAAATTCCTATAACTTTTGGAGTTATTAATTTTTAAAGTTACGATTTCTCCCATAGGAAATGTATAGAGAATGATTTATGTATTCTTGTAAAAACTTCTCCAAATTGACTTCGTAATTAGATAATTAATAAAACAATAGACATTGGCCAATACAAAATTCACCTCAATTACATTTATTAATTGCAAATATTTCGATATTAATATAATAATATCATCATCAGTGCATTCAAATATCCAGGTGAAAAACAAAAAATTCAAAATGTTGACAAAAAATTGTAAAAAAGTTATAAAAAAATTGCCATAAAAATTATAAAAGAAAATGTGTATAATTAGATATTCAAATTGTTGAAAAATTAAAAAATTATTAAACATATATTTTTCAACAATTTGAATATCTAATTATACACATTTTCTTTTATAATTTTTATGGCAATTTTTTATAACTTTTTTACAATTTTTTGTCAACATTTTGAATTTTTTGTTTTTCACCTGGACATTTTAATGCACTCACTGATGATGACATTATTATATTAATATCGAAATATTTGCAATTAATAAATGTAATTGAGGTGAATTTTGTTTTGGCCAATGTCTATTGTTTTATTAATTATCTAATTTATGTATTCTTTTCATTTATGTATTCCATGAAACAAATCCTCAAGCAGGCACTGGATTGGAATGGAATAATAATAATTTTTTTCATAATTAAGAAGAGAATGGGTCCTTGGGTCTTGGTGTAGAGGTTAGCGTGCTAACCTCGTATACCAAAAGTCGCGGGTTCGGTCCCCAGTGAGTCCGATGATTTTATTTAAACCATTTGGATACCAAATGGCTTAAATAAGAATGCCTGGACCCCAATATGTATATTAATCAATAACGGATAGCGTAAGTCTTAAATGGCCTAAGTTGCCGAAAGAGACTGTGTGAATGTGTGTGTGAGTGTGAGTGTGAATGAGAAAAAAGTGTGAATGTGTGTGAAGAAGAAAAGGCCGAAGGCGGGCGGCGCGGCTAGTATTATTAAATTTTCACGCAATTTAACCAAAAATTGTGTCTATTTCTTTTTTTTTTTGTTGAAATAAAAAAGTGCCTGGAGCCTTCCCTCCTCGCCTTATTAACCTCCCCCCTTAGGACGTTATCAGTGCCGGAAAAAGAAAGCAAAGAAAAAATAAAAATGATAAAGCCAAGCAGAAAACAACCCCCGAAGAAGAAAGAGGGAAGAATAAAAAAGAGAGGCGTTACACACACACACATTTATAATTTCAAATGGTCTGACTAGCAACAATGAGAGGTGAGGGTAGGGTGAGTGAAGAAGAAGAAGAAGAAGAAGAAAGCAATCAGCGCGCAAGAGTTTTTCGATTCAATTTGAGGAAAAAATATACATAAATTATTAAACGATTGAAAAATATGGGGATTGACTTCCCCGAGACTTTCTCGTATATTCTTTTGGAATTACGTCTGGGTGTGTGTGTAAACACGATTGCTTAAAAACCAAAGCAGCTAGATCGATGAAATTTGGTATATGCTCCTTACACTAAAATTGTAGATTTCTATCAACTTTTGGAGTAAATACGTCATTTGGAAGTAGTACTTTACTTAAAAAGTTTTTTCAAAAATTTTGAAATTTTCAATTTTTTTGTTATATTATGATAAAATACTCTATTTTAAAAAGTTTTTATTCTTTGACATTTTTTCGAAAACTGAATAGTTTTTGAAATAATCAAAGAAGAAATAGAAAATTTTCGTTAATTTTGATAAAAAAATCAAAACAAAATCATACAGGTGTCATTAAAAAAGGGTAAATATAAACAAATTCATTTGTTTCACAAATTCATTTGTTTATATTTACCCTTTTTTTAATGACACCTGTATGATTTTGTTTTGATTTTTTTATCAAAATTAACGAAAATTTTCTATTTCTTCTTTGATTATTTCAAAAACTATTCAGTTTTCGAAAAAATGTCAAAAATAAAAACTTTTTAAAATAGAGTATTTTATCATAATATAACAAAAAAATTGAAAATTTCAAAATTTTGAAAAAACTTTTTAAGTAAAGTACTACTTCAAATGACGTATTTACTCAAAAGTTGATAGAAATCTACAATTTTAGTGTAGAGCATATACCAAATTATCGATCTAGCTGCTTTAGTTTTTAAGCAATCGTGTTTACACACACACACACACACACACACACAGACATAATGCCAAAAATGGTTTTTTTGGACTCAGGGAGGTCTAAAACGTGGAGAAACATCAAAATCTCGAAGTCGAATTTTTTTACGATTACATAACTTTCTCTATACGAGAAAGTAAAAAAAATTGATCAAAGAATAGAAGGGGGGCGTGAAATGTGTTCGTTCGTTCGTCAGTCAATTGAAAAGAAGAGAGAGGACACCAATACACACCTAAAATTACGTTCAATTCAATTCTTCAAGATTTAATGAATATTTGAGTGGGTTTTTTTTTTTTTTTTTTTTTTAAGGAAGTCAAATTCTCTTTTTTTTATTTCTTCCTTTTAAAAAATCTGGCGTGACGGTTACCTTGGGTAAGAGTGTGCTGTACACCAGATTTTTTGTGCCGAGATATATTTAGTTTCCGCCAGTACGATACATTTGAATTTGAAACATTGTGTGGTTTTATGAACCCACGATAAAAGTGAAACTTTTTTTCAGATCGTAGGCGTTTAACTGAAAATTTTCAGAAAATTATTCAATTAAGGGTATTAAAATCGCGTTTTTAATCTTAACTTAATAATTGGAAAAATGGGAAATCAATAGACGCATGTTAAAAACTGAGAACAATATTTATTTAGTAATTGAAGATTTGAATAATTTTAAATTATTTTAAAAATTATATTTCATCAATTTAAAAATTTAATAATTAAATCTCACAATTATTTTTTATAATTCGTTATATATATTAAATTTCAACTTTCCTATTTATGTCGTCAGACGTGTGCTGTGGGACCAGTCATACCAGGCTTTTTTTTATTTAATAAATGCAAGTGGTCAAGGTGCTATGGGAAACTAAATATATCTCGGCACAAAATATTCTAGTGTGACAGCACAGTAGACATTTATCGATTACCGAATATAATAGAAAGCTGTGTGCTATACGTAGGGATACGGTATCGAAAAAAGTATCGATACTTGTACTTGGTATCGTATCGAAAGGAAAGTATCGAGTAAAAAAAGTACTAGTATCGAAACAAAAATATCGATACCAGTAAGTATCGATACTTTTTAAGTGTCCCTAGAGGTGGTGTCAAAAAAAAAGTATCGAAACTTGTGCTTGGTATCGTATCGAAAGAAAAGTATCGATACCAAAAAGTACCGTATCGAGTAAAAAAAGTACTAGTATCGAAACAAAAGTATCGATACTTTTTTCGTGTCCCTAGCTATAGGCTAATCACACCAGATTTTTTTGGATTATCGTTGACGAAAAAAATGACCACAGACATCATTCCAAAAACTTCTTTAGTTATAAATTTGAAAATTAAGAGAGACATTCAATTTAAGGTGCGCGTCTCGAAAAGCCGTTAGAAGACAATTCAGTAGCGAGTTACTCTAGGCGGCAAGAGATGGCGTTAGTTTTTCCCATAGGGATACAAGGAATTTATTCCATTTAATTTGAAAGATTCCAGCTAATTAATTAAAGGCAAAAAATGAATTATTTTTTAACACAATGATTACTAATTTAATTATCTATAAGATATAGAGCGAATTTTTTAAAAATATCTTTTATTTAATGCGATTAATCTAAAAAAAAAAAAAATTTTCTTTTTCGAAAATCAAAAAAATCTGGTATGACTGGCGCACAGCACACAACTTTCTCTTACCTTCGGTAATCGAAAGTTGTGTACTGTGCTTTCACACCAGATTTTTTGTGTCGACATGTATTTAGTTTCCGACAGTATGGTACATTCGATTTTCAAGATGTAAAATTTATAAGTATGGCAAAATGTTTATATTTTGTTACCATGGCAACCATTTCTCCTATCTTTTCTATGGAGAACAAGAGTAAAGTGGTCTTCAGAAGATTTCAATCACAAAATGAGAATATACATTTTAAAGAGCAACTAAAAAATAGTTGATATATGAATTTTAAAAAAAATCGTTGGAGCAAATTTTGAGAAAATCGAAAAAAACTGCAAAAGTGCATCAGTAAAGTACTAGTACTTTTTGGTCGATTTTGTTCAAAAGCTTCGTGTCACGTCCCATGGGGTGCCTAACTTAAATATAAAATTTCAACCTCCTAAGTCTTTTCGTTCTTGAGATATCTTGTTCACAGACACACAGACAGACCATGTCGCAAAAACCACTTTTTTGGATTCAGGGGACCTCAAAACGTAAAGATCCATCAAAATCTCGACATCGAATTTTTGACATGAATCCAATACTTTCTCTCTCTATATATATATATTACATATATACATAGGTAAGAGAAAGTAAAAAGGGCTTCTATAAGTTGTAGATATTTTAAATATTTTAATTTAAAAAAAAAATTTAGGTCAATAGCTTCAAAATTGTGGCCGCAATTTTCCAAAATTAGCACCCCAAGAAGCGCACCTTAATTAAATATTCTTTTTTTTTTTAAACGCCCTATAGAATAAATTAAGGAAACAAGTGTTATCTTTTTGTTTTTTTAAATAACGTGCTTATCCCTTTCCCCCGCTCTCTCTGAGCCTATCATCAAGTTGATTTTATTGCAAAGGTGGGCGGGTTGCCGTCGTCGTCGGCGTCGTCCTAGAGGGAGATAAAGGGTCGAGGCGTTTAAATATGAGCCCCCCCCGCCCCTCACGGAGTGATTTCCCGAGGGTGACTAGCTAGCTTCACTCCTTTTCTAAACAAGGGGCAATTTAATAAATTTCAAGTCCGAATGATGGACCAGAGAGAGAGAGATAGAGGAGTAAATAATCGCTTTATTCGATGTCACGCCCTGATAGAGCACGTGAGTTTGGCGAGGAAATAATCAAACAAACACAAATAAAGGGAATAAATCAATTGCTATTTGACTAAGCAATTGTTTTGCATTTAAGGGGCTACGGGAGCGAAGTGGTTACGCATGTTTTTTCCCGATAAGATGGCGTTGTGTGTCATAAAAAGTATGCCCAAAAATTCAAGTAATTCAAAAATTTGCCAAGAGATGTCAGAATGGTAGCTAATAATATTTAATGCATTTGGTTGATTTTTATTGATCTTTTAACAATAAATACTTTATAAATGTTATTATATTTTATGTATCTTTTATAAAAGCATAAAATATATAAATATAGGCTTAAAGGGGATCAGCTGTTAGCATAGGCGCCGGAACTGGGGGGGGCACGGGTACATTGCCCCCCCTGGCATCCTACAGGGGGGGGGCAAAATTTCTTCTTTTATTTCATTTAGTTTTAAAAATGATATATTTTAAAATTTTTTTTATTTAAATTTAAAAAAAATTAAAAAAGTAAGAAATTTTTTTTATTTTATATAGACCTATTGTATTTCTAAATTCTAAATACATTTTATATGGAATTAAAATAATAAAATTTAGATAACATGAAAACTTGAGACTTTATGCCTTGGAAAAAAAAAATTAAAATAAAGAAAATTAAAAATATTTATTTCCTTCAAATAGTAAATAACAAATCTACTATATAGCCTAAAAAAAATTTTGATTAAATAATTTGCATATTGTTAAACTATATATTTGTAAAAGTTAAATATAAAGGACTACAGACTATTTAGTGTAGTTGATTAACAGTTATAAGAAGAAAAAAATGAAACGTCGATTTATTGATGATTATTTTAAAAAAGAAACAGGTAAGAATGGCCGTAGGCCTACTCTTAAAAACTTATTTTTCTTCGCCAAAAATATACGTACGCTAAAAATTTAATAAAAAAATGAAAATTTCTTATTATATCTGGTTCTTTCGTAGGCTCTTTAGAAAAAGGAAGCATTAGCACGGGTAGTCCTTTGCACCATGAGCATCGCCCTAGTACCAGCAGTAACATTTCTTCCACAAACACCATAGGTATTAATATAATAATTTCAAAAAATGAGTCATTATGCTTGTTTATTGTTTTGTTGCCTTGCTCAGAGATCGGAAATTCAATTAAATAATTTATTCATTTATTTAACAGAAAACATCGCCGATGATCCATCTGCTCCTGTAAAGAGTGTTTCTTTTGCTTTTACTAAAAACACACACGAAAAGATATGCTCTTTAAACGAACCGTATCAACCTTTGGATATTCCTCCATGGACCCAATCTGGACGTAATCATAATTTTCAGAATGAGTGGTTCACAACATACCCTTGGCTTCATTTTGACTCAATGACTAAAAGTATTTTTTGTTTCATATGTGTCCAAGCGCTAGGAAAAAAATTAGTAAAATGTGAAAAAAATCATGAAACAAACTTAGTGATTGATGGGTATAAAAACTGGAAAAAAAATTATCATAAAATTAAAAAAGTCACGAAAAATCTGCTTTTCACAAAGAATCATTTATAAAATTAGAAGCACTGAAGAAAAATACTCCAATTATTTCCTTATTATCTGAACAAACATTATCTGTTCAAATACAAAATCAAATCGCTCTAAAAACAATAATAACCTCAGCATTATATTTAGCTCGTCAGGGAATTGCATTTAGAGCACATGATATTAATGAAGGAAATTTCATTCAATTATTACGTCTCAGGGAAAATGACATTCCAGAATTAAAATTATTTTTAAAACACAAAAAATCATATAATTCTTCAGATATTCAGAATGAAATATTGAGAATTATTTCCCATGATATTTTGCGTAAAATTATTAAAATAATAAAAAAAGAGGAGAATATTCTCTCATTGTTGATGAAACCAATGATGTACAGGGAAAAGAACAAGTTTCTATATCGATCAGATCTGTAGATGAAGATACTCTTGAAATTGATGAGTTTTTTCTTGGTCTCTATGACACTCACTCTATGACTGGGGAATCATTGTATAATATTATAAAAGACATGCTTATTCGTTTTGATTTAAGTATGGATCTCTTGCGAGGACAATGCTATGACGGAGGATCAAATATGACCGGAATAAAAAACGGTGTCAAATCAAGAGTGTTGGCAGATCAACCAATGGCTTTATTTATTCATTGTTCAGCTCATTCTCTAAATTTGGCTGTGCAGGATTCTTCAAAAGAATTCCTTTAATACGTGATTGCCTTCAATGGGTAAACGACATAGGAGTTATTGTCAAAGAATCACCAAAACGATCACATAATTTTCATGAGATTGCTAAGGCTCATGGAATAGAGAAAACTGGCCCTCGGCCATTATGCCCAACCCGTTGGACCATCAGACATACTTCATTGTCAGGGGTTATCAATACTTACTCTGCTGTTTTGGACTTTCTATTTTCATTAGCATCTTGTAATGATGATATAGGGTCCAAAGCCAGGGGACTTTATGATCAATTATCAAAGGGTTCTATACACTTTGGAATTAGACTTAGTTATCTAATGTTTTCTTTAACTGATCAATTGAGCAATGTTCTTCAAAGTGAAACGCAAACTGTAGCTGGGGCAAAGGAAGCTGTTGAGTTAGTTTTAGAATCTTTAAAAAAAAACGCTCAGAACAATTTTTTAATGAAATGTGGAAGGATGTAAAGAAAAAAATAAAAGAAATGAATCTTGAGGAGCCCTCGTTACCGAGAAAGCGAGAGATTCCTAAAAAATTTCTATATAAACCTAACGAGTCTGAACACAAGTTCACGTCAATAGAAGAATATTTTAGAAAAACTTTCTATGAAGTTATTGATGGGATAATCAACGAGATTGAATTAAGATTCTCCCAACCGGGGTTTTTAAAATATCTACAAATCGAAAAAATTGTTATTTTAGAAACCCGTTTTTGGGACCAATCTGTTATAGATATTTTAAAAGAATATGAGTTTGTAGAAGAAAAGGTCAAAAGAGAATTTGATTTCTTTAGGGAATTAATTCCTCAAGCTAAATGCTTGAATGATTTTGTAATAAAATACAAAAATCTTAATCAAGAATCAAAAAAATTATTTCCTAACCTGAGAAATATTCTAAAACTACTTTTAGTGATCCCGGCCACATCAGCAACCGCTGAGCGCTCATTTTCTATGTTAAGAAGAATAAAAACATATCTTCGCTCAACAATGACGCAAGAACGATTAAATCATGTATGCATAATAAATACATATCCAGAAATCGTAGATGAAATAGATATCCAAAATATCATGGCTACATTTATAAATAGTAATGACTTTAGAATTCAACATTTTGGCAAAATTAAAAAATAATTTCCATGATTTATAAATAATATTATTATTGATATATATATATATTTATATAAATAAAAATTGTATTCAAGCAAATGTTTCTTTTTAATTATTATTACTCTTATTAAACCTTTTTTTTTATATTCTTTCCCTTTCAATCACATCACTTTTTTTTTTTTTAACATTCACACTTTTTTCTCATTCACACTCACATGCACCACACATTCATACAGTCTTTTCGGCTTAGGCCATTTAAGACTTTGACGATAACAGTTATGAATATATATTATTTGGGGTCCAGGCATTCTTATTTAAGCCATTTGGTATCCAAATGCCTTAAATAAAATCATCGGACTGCCTGGGGTCCGAACCCGCGACGTTCGGTATACGAGGTTAGCACTCTAACCCCTACACCAAGCCCCGAGGGCAATCATATCATCTCCATATAGGAAGAGGTTGCCCCCCCCTGATTCAAATTCGTTCCGGCGCCCCTGGCTGTTAGACTAGCATGCCATCTATTGCAAGGATGCAGAACTAATTTGACATTTGATTTTTAAATAAATAATCTATGCTTATTTTAAAAATTTCTTAATTAATATGTGATTAATAATAACAAAAAATTCATTTTTTAATTTTAAAAAAATTAAAGATTATTGGGACAGATTGTTTTTTTGTATTTGCTTGATAACAAAAAAATTAATTACGATAATTTTTTAATAAGTCATTAAAAAAATTATAGCTCGATGTCCCAATAATCTCTTATGAATTTAATTCATTTATAAAAAAAACCGCATTGAAAAATTCCTTATAATAGTCTAGTTTTTTTTTAAGTACGTTTAGACGTCGCTCTTGAACCCCCTTAAATATTTCGTGATCTTGTAGTGCCACTTAGAACCGATTGTTTCACTTTTAGTCAACTCGCAAACTTCCGACCGATAGCAATTCATTGATATAGTAAACAAGAACATGCTTAATTTTCTAGTTTTTCTTTGGTCGATTTTGTTCAAAAGCTTCGTGTCATGTCCCATGGGGGTGCCTAACTTAAATATAAAATTTCAACCTCCTAGCTCTTTTCGTTCTTGAGATATTTTGATCACAAACAGACACAAAAACCACTTTGTTGGACTCAGGGGACCTCACGTGTATATCCGTCAACTTCTTTTTCCCTACAAGATGGCGGTCTTATCTCCATCCATTAAGGAATGTGGATTTTTGGGTTGTCTACTCCCTCCAAAACAACTCCCTCACTTCTGAGAGTAAGTGAGAAGAAGGAATGTAACCCAATTTAAATGAAAGAAGAGAAGAGACTTACTTCTAACGCAAGCCAATTATAAAAATCTGGTGTGATAGTCGCACAGCACACAACCTTCTCTTACTCTTGTCTTATTGATTTGGCAAAAGATACAAAAAAAAAAAAAAAAGCTCGTTACTTTATCAATACGTCAAAACGTTATTTATTTATTTTTTATTTTTTTTTTTACATAAAACAGCAATTATTTTTCGTTCCGGGAAAATAATATTAAAAAGTGTATTAGATTATGATTGGTGTGTAATAAAGTTAAAGCTCACATTTTTCATTTTATCGTAATTCGAGATTAAAAAATTCTGTGGTGTGACTAAACAACTGTACATAACAGAACTTGATTAATTTTTTATGATTGTTACCAAATGAAAGATTTTTGTTCAAGTTAAACTTGACGGATTTCAGTGTAGAGAGAAAAAAACAAATGAATTTCTTTTTGTTACAGCCATTTTCTATACGACATCGATCATCGGTCCAGCGCTTGGCTATGTCTTCGGAGGCGAGTTTCTCAAAATCTACACAGACTTTTTAGTCACCGATGCCGATAAGTAAGTATCGATTTAACATTAATTGCTGTAGGTGATGGATTTGTAGGTCTGTTATCTTGATTATACGTTAAAGTCCGATCGTCTATTTGACCAGCTTCCAAATTAAGTTTTATATATTCTTCTAATCCGCATTTGAGTTTTTGTAGATCCGAGTATTGGACAACTCAGGATTCGATTCATAGGCATTGATGAAGGTCGTGATTGGCGTCCGAAACGGCGGCGAATAAAATTTTTTTATTTAATTTAATGGCGGCAACGTTCCTTGAAATCTTACTCTACATAAATTCCTTCTATAAAATTGAAAAATTCCAAAGGGAATTTATAGCTACATTATTTTCTTAGACTGGACTGGTGCAAGGGAAGCTAAAGTACTAGTACTTTACTGATGTACTTTTTCAGTTTTTTTTTTTTTTTTTTTTTTACTTTCTCTTATTTTAAAATTCGCTTCAACGATTTTGTTTAAAATTCTAAAATCATCTATTTTTTTACATGCTCTTTAAAATGTCTATTCTCATTTTGCTCTTGAAGTGTTTTGAAGCACACTTTACTCTTGTACTTCATAGGAAAGATTTCAGATTTTTCAAATTCTTTTTCCGGCTTTTCCTTTCATAGAGCCAATGTTAAATCCTCATATAGGGGGTTTGTATGTTAATTTCGATTCAAAAGGGACCTTTTACACATTTTAAAAATTTTTTTACCAATTCTTATTAACCATAGTTTATTTCAAGCAGTCAACATTTAAAATGCACGTTTGCTTATGGGAAACTAAATATATCTCGACACAAAAAATCTGCTGTGATAAGCACGGTGCATAATTTTCTCTTACCGAAGGGCAAGAGAAAGTTGTGTGCTGTGCGCCAGTCACACCAGATTTTTCTATTTCCGTTGTGGATGGCAAATAAAAAAAAAAACGCCGTTCATGAAAATTTCCCAAAAAAAAAAAGATCAAATGCATAAATTTGTTTTTTTTTTTTTGTTTAATAAGATAAAATGAAAGAATAAAAAAAGACTTCTTAACAATTTACTCTTATAGTGTGGTGAGGGAGGAGGGGGGAGGGGGAGGGAAGGGAGGGGAGAGAAATAAAATTCTAAGCTCTAACACATTGGGGAGAAAATTACCTTCTCTCTCTCTCTCTCTCTGTATATACAGTATACGATAGTAGATGGAAATGAAATGAAATGAAAATGAAAGAAAGAAGACAGACAGACAGACAAAGAAAATGACTCAAATAATAATAATAATAATAATAATAAAAAAATGGTGTGACTGGTCGCACGGCACAAAACTTTCTCTAATCTTCGGTGGTGGTTTCCATATATTCGCAATGTCAATTCGAATTTCAAGTAGATTTTGATGGATATACACTGGGTCCGAAAAAATGAGTCCCGCAAAATGGTCTGTCTGTGTATTTGTGCGTGAATAAAATATCTCAAGAACCAACAGAGTTAGGAAGTTGAAATTTTATATTTAAATTCGGTACCACCCTGAAAATAAGCTTTTAATCAAAATCGGCTTTTTAGCACTAGTACTTTACTGATGTACTTTTTCAGTTTTTTTTTTTTCGATTTTCTCAAAATTCGCTGCAACGATTTTGTTTAAAATTCAAAAATCTAGATGCTCTTTAAAATGTATATTCTCATTTTGCCATTGAAATCTTTTGAAGCACACTTTACTCTTGTACTTCATAGGAAAGATAGGAGAAATGGTTGCTTGAATAAAGGAACTCTATGAGTAGGACAGGAAATAAAAATCTTTATATTATTTCGTCTACGTTTCGGGAACGCAACGCTCCCATCTTCAGGGCGAATTAATTATTGAATAAGAGAAGAATAGTTTTATATGGTATACACAACGAAAAAAATAACAAGATTTAAACTTTCGACCGTTGGTTCTCGTTGAAATATTTTGTAAATTAAAATTAAATATACAAATTAAACACTAGGTTATTTCTTTCAAAGGTTTTATTAATTAAACAATTAACACTTGATACGTATTTCGACAATTTAATTATGTATTAGAATGTAATCACTACAAAAGATGACAAGGAATTGTTGAAATACGTATTAAGTGTTAATTTTTTAATTAATAAAACCTTTGAAACAAATAACATAGTGTTTAATTTGTATATTTAATTTAAAAAAAACGTATATTGTGCATAATAATTTAATAAAATAGACAGTTGTATATTATGCTGACTGTCTAGCTTCAAGCTGTTGAAGTGTGTAAACAGCCTTAAGCTAGACAATCCTGAAGAAGGGAGCGATGCGTTCTCGAAACGTAGACGAAATAATATAAAGATTTTTATTTCCGCTGGCTGATCTACCTCATTGAGTTCCTTTATTTAATCATCACCACAGCCAATTTTCTACTCTTCAGAGAAATGGTTGCCATGCTAACAAAATATAATATATGTCGACACGAAAAATCTGGTGTGACAAGCACAGAATACAACTTTAAATTACCGAAAGTAAGAGAAAGTTATGTGCGACCAGTCACCCCAGATTTTTTTATATAGGCCAACGAACGACCACTGCGATATATTCAACTCGATTTAAATTTTGCCCAACTAGAAGGCGCACTCGATTAGTGCCGATTGAGCGGATTGAATTCAATTTATTGTTCCCAAATAGCGGATTATTATTACCCAGGGAGAGTTTTGCAATTTTTTTTCACTCAGTATTTTCTTTTTCCTCTTATTCTTCCTCGTTCATTCCGGGGGATCAATTCGACACAATGACTATCCCGGAGGCGATGGCAGTTGAATGTTTGCTCATAAAAAAAAAACGTGAGGATTGTGCCAAAAAAAAAAAAAAAAAAGGAGCTAGCCACTGTTCTATTCAATTGACGCGACAGCCGAAACGAAAAGAATTATAACAAAATAAAAAGGGTGGGGGGAGGAGGATAAGAAAAACTTTGATTTTGATATCCCAACCGAATCAAGAAAAAAAAAAAAATATTTCTTTGCTCCTTTTTTTTAAGGCAATTTTCAAAAAAATATAAAGAAGAAAAAAAGAAAGATGTGGGTGGGTTAAAAGCGTTTTTAAGTGAAGACTTGATATTCGTTTAGTAAAAGAGAGAAGAAGGTTGAAAACTCATGTGATTGCACCTCGCGTTTAAAACTTTGAAGTACGAGAGAGAGAGAGAGGTTAGAAAATGGAATGGCTGCTGGGGGGTGGGGGGTGGAGGGGGGTGGTTCAATCTCTCTTTTAAATCTTATTATTATCCTATTTCGAAAACTTTATAAATTTCCTTTGGTTATTATATAACAAAAAAAGGCGTCTGGTGTGACTGTTCGCACTAGGGTATGGAAAAGGGCGATTCGATTTTGGAATCGATTAATCTGAAGTTTGAAATCTTGAAACGCAATGTTTTTTTTGTCATTTTTCACGAATAACATCTGAACTACTGGATAGATTGTCATGAAATTTGCTCCAGGTTTAGAGGGTTATCATCTTAATTGGACCCTGTTGTTACTCATTAGTGTGTCAAGCGCCAAAAAAATGCAAAGTCGAGTTAAGCACGGAAGATTGTTTCAAATGCTATAATTAATGGTATTTTTTATGAAACATGTCCTAAAAATATTTAATGTTAC
>JAKCPI010005977.1:0-23816 GCA_023213315.1 Euborellia annulipes
AGGGGGCCCCGGCCCCCCGAAATTTCCCAAACACATATACATATATAGGGATATACAGACATCAGCGCAACAAATTTTTCCGCAGGATGGACAACTTTGGCTCCGCAATAGAAAAAATGTTCCTCAAAAATTTCGTGTAAAAAAAAGTATAGTTTCTTTAAAAAAAATTTTCCTCAGAAAAATTTTTGAGTTCGAGCCCCCCGAAAAAAAATTTCTATATACGCCACTGCTCCATCACATAATATTCGACTTGAAGGTGCAGGGGCGCCGGAACGAAATTTGAATCAGGGGGGGGGCAAAAAAATTTTCAAAAACAAATCTACTATAAAACTTTAAAAATTTTAAATAAAATCACAATTTTAATAAAATTAAAATTTTAAAAAATTTGCTAGTGATTTTATCAAAAATTTTTGGAAAAAATTCGAAAAAAATGAATTTTTTACTCTTTTAATTTTTTTAATTTAGAAGATGTTATTTTTCAAAAGTAAAAATATATCATTTTTAAAAATAAATGAAATAAAATAAGAAATTTTGCCCCCTCTGCCCCCCCCCCTGTAGGATGCCAGGGGGGCAATGTACCCTTGCCCCCCCCCCAGTTCCGGCGCCTATGTGAAGGTGTTAGATGAGCGCTCTTCTTGAATTTAGAGAACGTTGGCCCTGGCACTTTATGTTTAAATAAAAATTGAAAAAACGACTAGCTGCGTTGCTCATTTGGGATTTCCTGAACATTAAATACTTTTTTTTTTTTTTTTCTTTATTTTTCTGGCCGTTAGCCTCCGCCATTCAGCCCTACACCTCAATTAAATCTAAAGAATAATAGTCTAATTCAGTGGTTCCCAACCTTTTGAAGCCCACGGCACCCTTAGGTCTAACATTAGGCACTATTAAGCATCAGCGGCACCCTTACACGAATAAAAAAAATCTGGTGTGACTGGTAGCACAGCAGATTTTTTGTGTCGAGATATATTAAGTTCCCGACACTACGGTACATTTGAATTTGAAAAATTTATAAACTATTTGTTTATTTATATTTTGTTACTATTATATCCTTTAAATAAACTATTAATAATTTTTATTTATTCCATTATCTCGCGGCACCCCTAAGGAAATCACGCGGCACCCTTGGGTGCCGGGACACACCGGTTGGGAACCACTGGTCTAATTAATAAAACCTTAAAAACTGTTTTAAGACGATCTGCCAGACGTCACGAATTTTTGAAAATGGCGGAGTTTTTTGCCATGTCGCCAAACTTTATTTGATTAAATTATGATGTTAGTTAATCTGCAGTTTAAATGTGTTTATGAATAGAGAGTTTATTAAAATACATATTATCGGTTTAACAGTTGATTAATTAAAAGGCTTTTATTTATTTATTTTTTTTTTTAAACACTCACACTTTTTTCTCATTCACACTCACACACACACACATTCAGACAGTCTCTTCGGCAACTCAGGCCATATAAGACTTTGACGATATCCGTTATTGATTAATATACATATTTGGGGTCCAGGCATTCTTATTTAAGCCATTTGGTATCCAAATCGAGATATATTTAGTTGCTCTTAGGACCTAAGTTCCAAACTTGACCACGCGTTTCATAGATGTAGCTGAGCTACGAATGCTTCCACAACAGTAAAGTGTACCACGAAAAATTTCACTGATATACTTTTTAAAGAACATCTAAAAAATAGTTCATTTATGAATTTTAAACAAAATCGTTGGAGCGAATTTTGAGAAAATCGAAAAAATCTGAAAAAGTAAATCAGAAAAGTACTAGTACTTTGTGGCCGATTTTATTTAAAAGCTTATGGAATGGAAAAGAATAAGTACAGGTGCAGCAAATGAAGAGAGCCTTTGGATGCCAAATGCCGAAAAGGAGACGTTTCGGACAAAATTTATTCGTCCATCTTCAGTCCTCGTTGGCTTATAATTTAATTAGGCACAAAGTTGTCATTGTTGTTTCGGCACGAATTGTGCGAAACGTCTCCTTTTCGGCATTTGGCATCCAAAGGCTCTCTTCATTTGCTGCACCTGTACTTATTCTTTTCCATTCCATAACATCAACAGCAACTTCTCTTCGAATTATAAAAGCTTATTTTCACCCCTTGGAAGGGTGCCTAACTTAATTATTAAATTTCAACCTCGTAGCTCTTTAAGTTGCTGTGATATTTTGTTCACAGACAGATCATGTTGCTAAAACCACTTTTTTTGGATTCAGGGGTCCTCATAACGTGTATATCCATCAAAATCTCGACATCGAATTTTTGACATGAATCGAATACTTTCTCTCTCTATATATATATTTTACATATATAGATGTAAGAGAAAGTAATAACATTTTCATTTTGACTTATTTAATAATTACAAATAAAAAAAAATTTTTTCTCACATATAACTTATATAAAGAAGAAGAGAAAAAAAATATATTAAGTATTGCTAGCCAGCAGTTCTTGGAGGTTTTTTTTTACCCATTCTCTAGACTACCATCACGAATTTAATCAAAAGGTCTTCTTCACCCTCTTCGTTTCTTGTTGATAGTGGTGGAGAAGTCATATTCCACGGTATTGCCTTCCGAGATGGCCTCTCTCTCTATCTCTCTCTCTCTCTCCATTCATTCATTTGAGAATTTCTTTAGACCAAACAAATAACAACACAAGATATTGACAAATGAAAAAGGGAAATAATCGAAGCGCTTTTGTTTTATTTGTTTCGATTTCACTCTATTCTAATATCCTTTACTTTCTCTTACTATAAATGTTAATATATATATATAGAGAGAAAGTATTGGATTCATGTCAAAAATTCGATGTCGATATTTTGATGGATATACACGTTTTGAGGTACCCTGAGTCCAAAAAATTGGTTTATGCGACATGGTCTGTCTGTGTGTGTGTGTGTGAACAAATTATCTCAAGAACGAAAAGAGCTACGAGGCTGAAATTTTATATTTAAGTTAGACACCCCCCATGGAAGGTGACATCAAACTTTTGAACAAACGGCCCAAAAGTACTAGTACTTTACTGGTGTACTGTTTCAGTTTTTTTTTTTTTTTTTTTTCGTTTTTCTCAAAATTCGCTACATGAATTTTGATTAAAATTCATAAATCTATTATTTTTTAGATACTCTTCTCATTTTGTCATTGAAATCTTCTGAAGACTACTTTACTCTTGTACTTCATAGGAAAGATAGGAGAAATGTTTGCCATTGTAACAAAATATAAATATTTTCCCATGTTTATATATTTTATAGCTATTATAAATTCAAATGAACCGTACTGTCGGAAACTAAATACATGTCGACACAAAAAATCTTGTGTGACAAGCACAGAGCACAACTTTCGATTTCCGAAGGGTAAGAGAAAGTTGTGTGCTGTGCGACCAGCCACACCAGATTTTTTACTTTCCCGTCATATATTATGGTAAAATAAGGGAAAGTATTATGATGTGCTTTTTACTTTCTCTTATCCTATATATATGAATGATATATAGAGAAAGTATTTTTTGCTTAGGGAGCGTACAAGTATTACGTAACGCAATTTTTGAAGATTTTTGACCGCCCTCCCCCATGTAACGCGCCGTAACATTTTTCTAGACCTCCCCCCCCTTCCTAGACGTTACATAACGCTCAAGTGGCCATTTTTATCTAAAAATCACAATTTTGATGCGCAAAGTACCGGAAAGTTGCTAAAATACCAGTTACGTAACGCGTTGTTCAACCCCCCTCCCCCCAAATTGCGTACTTGTGCGTTCCCTTATATCTCTGAAACTATTGATCGGATTAGATTGAGGTTTGGCAAATTTATAGTCCTAAATGGGCCTAAGAAGCTATTAAAACATTAAATGAATCGGGCCGCAGGGAGCGGTAAAAACGAGCGGTGAATTCTTATAGCGAACCACGATTTTCTCAGCTCTCTGTGAACCAAATCTTTTGAAACTCAGCCATAATAATTGGACTCTGTTACGCATTAGTGTATCAAGCGCCAGCTACTGAGTTTTGAGAAAATTAACATTGAAGTTTTTTGTTTTCATTGGATTATATATAATTTTTTTTTGTCAATTGTGCAAGGAACATTAAAAATAAATTTTTTAGGACATGTTTAATAAAAAATACTATTAATTATAGCATTTGAAACAATCTTCCGTGCTTAACTCAATTTTTAAGTTTTTTGGCGCTTGACACACTATTGCATAACAGGGTCCAATTAAGATGATAACCTCTAAACCTGGAGCAAATTTCATGACAATCTATCCTGTAGTTCAGATGTTATTCGTGAAAAATGACAAAAAAAAACATTGCGTTTCAAGATTTCAAACTTCAGATTAATCGATTCCAAAATCGAATCGCTTTTTCCATTCCCTAGTGCGAACAGTCACACCAGACGTTTTTTTGTTATATAATAACCAAAGGAAATTTATAAAGTTTTCGAAATAGGATAATAATAAGATTTAAAAGAGAGATTGAACCACCACACCCTCCACCCCCCAGCAGCCATTCCATTTTCTAACCTCTCTCTCTCTCTCTCGTACTTCAAAGTTTTAAACGCGAGGTGCAATCACATGAGTTTTCAACCTTCTCTTTCTCTCTTTTACTAAACGAATATCAAGTCTTCACTTAAAAACGCTTTTAACCCACCCACATCTTTCTTTTTTCTTCTTTATATTTTTTTTGAAAATTGCCTTAAAAAAGGAGCAAAGAAGTATTTTTTCTTTTTTTTCGATTCGGTTGGGATATCAAAATCAAAGTTTTTCTTATCCTCCCCCCCCCACCCTTTTTATTTTGTTATAATTCTTTTCGTTTCGGCTGTCGCGTCAATTGAATAGAACAGTGGCTAGCTCCTTTTTTTTTTTTTTTGGCACAATCCTCACGTTTTTTTTTATGAGCAAACATTCAACTGCCATCGCCTCCGGGATAGTCATTGTGTCGAATTGATCCCCCGAAATGAACGAGGAAGAATAAGAGGAAAAAGAAAATACTGAGTGAAAAAAAAAATTGCAAAACTCTCCCTGGGTAATAATAATCCGCTATTTGGGAACAATAAATTGAATTCAATCCGCTCAATCGGCACTAATCGAGTGCGCCTTTTAGTTAGGCAAAATTTAATTCGAGTTGAATATATCGCAGTGGTCGTTGGCCTATATTAAAAATCTGGTGTAACTGGTCGCACATAACTTTCTCTTATTATACTTTCGGTAATTGAAAGTTGTATTCTGTGCTTGTCACACCAGATTTTTCTTGTCGACATATAATATGTTTTGATATAAGATTAAGGTGGCTCTATATATCAGTTGATACAGGACAGAGGAGTTGGCAGCCAATTTTAGAGCCTCTATATTAAATAAAAACTCTCAATTCTGGATAGTAGAATAAAGCCGAAACGTATCCAGAATTGAGAGTTTTCATTTAATATAGAGGCTCTAAAATTGGCTGCCAACTCCTCTGTCCTGTATCAACATATATTATGTTTTGTTAGTATGGCAACCATTTCTCTGAAGAGTAGAAAATTGGCTGAGTGGTGATGATTGAATAAAGAAACTCTATGAGTAGATCAGCCAGCGGAAATAAAAATCTTTATATTATTTCGTTTCGGGAACGCATCGCTCCCATCTTCGGAACGAATTAATTGAATAGTTTTATATGATATACACATCGAAAAAAAATAACGTATATTGTGCATAAAAAT
Source organism: Euborellia annulipes (assembly GCA_023213315.1). NCBI lineage: Eukaryota > Metazoa > Arthropoda > Insecta > Dermaptera > Anisolabididae > Euborellia > Euborellia annulipes. Next base: position 5,683 of record JAKCPI010005977.1, read on the forward strand.
TTAATAAAATAGACAGTTGTATATTATGCTGATTGTGTAGCTTCAGGCTGTTTACACACCTCAACAGCTTGAAGCTAGACAATCAGCATAATATACAACTGTCTATTTTATTAAATTTTTATGCACAATATACGTTATTTTTTTCGTTGTGTATATCATGTAAAACTATTCAATTAATTCGTCCTGAAGATGGGAGCGATGCGTTCCCGAAACGTAGACGAAATAATATAAAGATTTTTATTTCCGCTGGCTGCCCTACTCATAGTTTCTTTATTCAAGCAACCATTTCTCCTATCTTTCCTATGAAGTACAAGAGTAAAGTGTGCTTCAAAAGATTTCAAGAGCAAAATGAGAATATACATTTTAAAGAGCATCTAAAAATTAATTGATTTTTGAATTTTAAACAAAATCGTTGCAGCGAATTTTGAGAAAATCGAAAAAAAAAACTGAAAAAGTACATCAGTAAAGTACTAGTGCTAAAAAGCCGATTTTGATTAAAAGCTTATTTTCAGGGTGGTACCGAATTTAAATATAAAATTTCAACTTCCTAACTCTGTTGGTTCTTGAGATATTTTATTCACGCACAAATACACAGACAGACCATTTTGCGGGACTCATTTTTTCGGACCCAGTGTATATCCATCAAAATCTACTTGAAATTCGAATTGACATTGCGAATATATGGAAACCACCACCGAAGATTAGAGAAAGTTTTGTGCCGTGCGACCAGTCACACCATTTTTTTTTTATTATTATTATTATTTGAGTCATTTTCTTTGTCTGTCTGTCTGTCTTCTTTCTTTCATTTTCATTTCATTTCCATCTACTATCGTATACTGTATATACAAGAGAGAGAGAGAGAGAAGGTAATTTTCTCCCAATGTGTTAGAGCAGTGGTTCCCAACCTTTTTTGACCCATCGCCCCTTTCTGGAGGTTGACTAACACCTATCGCCCCCCCCCCCCCCTTTACATTTTCATTGTATGCCTAATTTTAATTTGAAGTAAAGTGTAAATAATAAAGCAATTTTATTATTTTAAACAATTTTATTACCGTAGTCCTATATACAGGGCTGCAGACAGACTTGACAGGCCCCGGGGCTACTTAGTAATACGCCCCCCCCCTCAAAAAAAAAAAAAAAAAAACTTAAAAGTTTTTTTTTTAGTATGTAAAAGGCTATTGTGGCCTTCATGCCGACACTTTTTTACACACTTTTTGACACAACTTTTGAAATAGTTCTACATAGCTTACAATATTTATTTAAATAAAGTTATATAAAATTTTTTCAAAATTTCCTATACAAAGAGTTACAAAGTTTTAATTTATCGAGGCCAAATCCGGACAGAGAATTTCCGGGGGAATCTGGGGGTATTGAAAATTTTTTAAAAATTAGCCACTGAAATCTGCGTTTTTAGCTATCCTGAGTCGTGAAAAAGATCAAACTTGATTTGAGCTTAAAGGGCCCGAGCCACCTGAGGAAAAAAAATTCAAGAAAATGATTTTTTTTGAAATTTAAGATTTGAGCTAAAAGTGACGTTTCAATTCTAGATTGGAATTATCTTCAGACCATTTTATTTTTATGATAATATTTTGTCCTCTTCTATCCTGAGCATCCTGTAAATAGGAGATTTTTCTCTTTGATTTTTATTTTTTAAATTTTAGTAAACTAATAATTTTTCTCCCTTTGAATACTCATCGCCCCCCAATCGCCCCCCCGCTTATTTATCGCCCCCCTGAAAACCCAAATCGCCCCCTTGGGGGGCGATCGCCCCCAGGTTGGGAACCACTGTGTTAGAGCTTAGAATTTTATTTCTCTCTCCTCCCTTCCCTCCCCCTCTCCCTCCTCCTCACCACACTATAAGAGTAAATTGTTAAGAAGTCTTTTTTTATTCTTTCATTTTATCTTATTAAACAAAAAAAAAAAAAAAAAACAAATTTACGCATATGATCTTTTTTTTTGGGAAATTTTCATGAACGGCGTTTTTTTTTTATTTGCCATCCACAACGGGAATAGAAAAATCTGGTGTGACTGGCGCACAGCACACAACTTTCTCTTGCCCTTCGGTAAGAGAAAGTTGTGCACCGTGCTTATCACAGCAGATTTTTTTGTGTCGAGATATATTTAGTTTCCCATAAGCAAACGTGCATTTTAAATGTTGACTGCTTGAAATAAACTATGGTTAATAAGAATTGGTAAAAATTTTTTTAAAATGTGTAAAAGGTCCCTTTTGAATCGAAATTAACATACAAACCCCTATATGAGGATTTAACATTGGCTCTATGAAAGGAAAAGCCGGAAAAAGAATTTGAAAAATCTGAAATCTTTCCTATGAAGTACAAGAGTAAAGTGTGCTTCAAAACACTTCAAGAGCAAAATGAGAATAGACATTTTAAAGAGCATGTAGAAAAATAGATGATTTTAGAATTTTAAACAAAATCGTTGAAGCGAATTTTAAAATAAGAGAAAGTTAAAAAAAAAAAAAACTGAAAAAGTACATCAGTAAAGTACTAGTACTTTAGCTTCCCTTTGCACCAGTCCAGTCTAAGAAAATAATGTAGCTATAATTCCCGTTGGAATTTTTCAATTTTTAAGGAGTTTATGTAGAAAGTCAGGATTCGAGGAACGTTGTCGCCATTAAATTAAATAAAATATTTTTATTCGCCGCCGTTTCGGACGTCAATCACGACCTTCATCAAGGCCTATGAATCGAATACTGAGTTGTTGAAAAAAAATACTCGGATCTACAAAAACTCAAATGCGGATTAGAAGAATATATAATACTTAATTTGGAAGCTGGTCAAATAGACGATCGGACTTTAACGTATAATCAAGATAACAGACCTACAAATCCATCACCTACGTCTACGTAGCAGCAATTAATGTTAAATCGATACTTACTTATCGGCATCGGTGACTAAAAAGTCTGTGTAGATTTTGAGAAACTCGCCTCCGAAGACATAGCCAAGCGCTGGACCGATGATTGATGTAGTATAGAAAATGGCTGTAACAAAAAGAAATTCATTTGTTTTTTTCCCTCTACACTGAAATCATACAATTTTAACTTAAACAAAAATCCTCCATTTGGTAATAATCATAAAACATTAATCAAGTTCTGTTATGTACAGTTGTTTAGTCACACCACAGATTTTTTTAATCTCGAATTACGATAAAATGAAAAATGTATACGCATGAGCTTTAACTTTATTACACACCAATCATAATCTAATACACTTTTTAATATTATTTTCCGGAACGCTGTTTTATGTAGAAAAAAAATAAATAAATAACGTTTTGACGTATTGATAAAGTAACGAGTTTTTTTTTTTTTGTATTGTTTTGCCAAATCAATAAGACAATTGTAAGAGAAGGTTGTGTTCTGTGCGACTATCACACCAGATTTTTATAATTGGCTTACGTTAGAAGTAAGTCCCTTTCTTTTTTTACTTTCTCGTATAGAGAAAGTTATGTAATCGTAAAAAAATTCGACTTCGAGATTTTGATGTTTCTCCACGTTTTAGACCTCCCTGAGTCCAAAAAAACCATTTTTGGCATTATGTCTGTGTGTGTGTGTGTGTGTGTGTGTGTGTAAACACGATTGCTTAAAAACCAAAGCAGCTAGATCGATGAAACTTGGTATATGCTCCTTACACTAAAATTGTAGATTTCTATCAACTTTTGGAGTAAATACGTCACTTGGAAGTAGTACTTTACTTAAAAAGTTTTTCCAAAATTTTGAAATTTTCAATTTTTTTGTTATATTATGATAAAATACTCTATTTTAAAAGCTTTTATTCTTTGATATTTTTACGAAAACTGAATAGTTTTTGAAATAATCACAGAAGAAATAGAAAATATTCGTTAATTTTGATAAAAAATCAAAACAAAATCATACAGGTGTCATTAAAAAAAGGGTAAATATAAACAAATGAATTTGTGAAACAAATGCACCTGTATGATTTTGTTTTGATTTTTTTTCAAAATTGACGAAAAATGTCTTTTTCTTCTGTGATTATTTCAAAAACTATTCAGTTTTCGTAAAAATGTCAAAGAATAAAAGCTTTTTAAAATAGAGTATTTTATCATAATATAACAAAAAAATTGAAAATTTCAAAATTTTGGAAAAAACTTTTTAAGTAAAGTAGTACTTCCAAGTGACGTGATTTACTCCAAAAGTTGATAGAAATCTACAATTTTAGTGTAAGGAGCATATACCAAGTTTCATCGATCTAGCTGCTTTGGTTTTTAAGCAATCGTGTTTACACACACACCCATACGTAATTCCAAAAGAATATACGAGAAAGTCTCGGGGAAGTCAATCCCCATATTTTTCATTTAAATTGGGTTACATTCCTTCTTCTCATTTACTCTCAGAAGTGAGGGAGTTGTTTTTGGGGGGAGTAGAAATCTATGAGTAGACAACCCAAAAATCCACAATCCTTAATGGATTTACTTTCTCTTGCCTATATATGGACGGTGTTGTGCATAAAGGAACCAAGCGCCATTATGATTGAAATTGAATTAAGCAAGCCATCTTGTAGGGAAAAAGAAGTTGACGGATATACTCGTGAGATCCCCTGAGTCCAACAAAGTGGTTTTTGCGACATGGTCTCTCTGTCTGTGTGTGTGTGTGTCTGTCTGTGATCAAAATATCTCTAGAACAAAAAATTTTATATTTAAGTTAGGCACCCCCATGGGACGTGACACGAAGCTTTTGAACAAAATCGACCAAAGGACACCCACCAGATTTTCATGTGCTTTTATCCAACTTTTTCGTGCATTCTCTCCCACTCGGCCCCTTTACCTGCATTGTAAGACGTTGTTCCGTAAAAACTAGAAAATTAAGCATGTTCTTGTTTACTAAAACGATGAATTACTATCGGTCGGAAGTTTGCGAGTTGACTAAAAGTGAAACAACCCGTTTTAAGTGGCACTACAAGATCACGAAATATTTAAGGGGGTTCAGGAGGTAGAAGTTACGCATGTTTTTCCCGAGAAGAGGGCGTTGTGTGTCTTCAAAAGTAAGCCAAAAAACAACACCTATTACGAAAATTTGCCAAGAGATGTCAGAATGGTAGCTAATAATATTTAATGGATTTGGTTGATTTCCATTGATCTTTTAATAATAAATACTTTATAAATGTTATTATATATTATGTATCTTTTATAAAAGCATAAAAATATATAAATATAGGCCAGATATAGGCTAATTCTATATCGGCTGTTAGACTAGCCTGCCATCTTGTGCAAGAGTGATTAACTATTTGACAGATAAATTTTAAATATATCTACCAATCTTATTTTGAAAATTTCTTAATTAATATGTGATTAATAATAACAATAAATTCATTTTTAAATTAAAAAAAAAAAAAAATAAAGATTATTGGGACATCGAGCTATAATCTTTTTAATGTCTTATTAAAAAATTATCGTAATTAATTTTTTTTGTTATCAAGCAAATACAAAAAAAACAATCTGTCCCAATAATCTTTAATTTTCTTTTAAATTTAAAAATGAATTTATTGTTATTATTAATCACATATTAATTAAGAAATTTTGAAAATAAGCTTAGATGATTTATTTAAAATTCAACTATCAAATTAGTTCAGCATTCTTGCAATAGATGGCAGGCTAGTCTAACAGACGATCCCCTTTTGGCCTATATCTGGCCTATATTTATATATTTTTATGCTTTTATAAAAGATACATAATATATAAAAACATTTATAAAGTATTTATTGTTAAAAGATCAATGCAAATCAACCAAATGCATTAAATATCATTAGCTACCATTCTGACATCTCTTGGCACATTTTTGATTTACTTGATTTTTGGGCATACTTTTTATGACACACAACGCCATCTTAGCAAGAAAAACATGCGTAACACCTTCGCTCCCGAGGCCCCTTAAATGCAAAACAATTGCTTAGTCAAATAGCAATTGATTTATTCCCTTTATTTGTGTTTGTTTGATTATTTCCTCACCAAACTCACGTGCTCAATCAGGGCGTGACATCGAATAAAGCGATTATTTACTCCTCTACTCTCTCTCTCTGGTCCATCATTCGGACTTGAAATTTATTAAATTGCCCCTTGTTTAGAAAAGGAGTGAAGCTAGCTAGTCACCCTCGGGAAATCACTCCGTGAGGGGCGGGAGGGCTCATATTTAAACGCCTCGACCCTTTATCTCCCTCTAGGACGACGCCGACGACGACGGCAACCCGCCCACCTTTGCAATAAAATCAACTTGATGATAGGCTCAGAGAGAGCGGGGGAAAGGGATAAGCACGTTATTTAAAAAACAAAAAGATAACACTTGTTTCCTTAATTTATTCTATAGGGCGTTTAAAAAAAAAGAATATTTAATTAAGGTGCGCTTCTTGGGGTGCTAATTTTGGAAAATTGCGGCAGCAATTTTGAAGCTATCGACCTCAAATTTTTTTTAAATTAAAGCTATTTAAAATATCTACAACTTATAGAAGCCCTTTTTACTTTCTCTTACCTATGTATATATGTAATATATATATAGAGAGAAAGTATTGGATTCATGTCAAAAATTCGATGTCGAGATTTTGATGGATCTCTACGTTTTGAGGTCCCCTGAATCCAAAAAACTGGTTTTCGCGACATGGTCTGTCTGTCTGTGTGTCTGTGTGTGTGTGTGGGTGGGTGGGTGGGTGTGTGTTCAATTTTAAGCATGAAGGAATTGAGATAGGAGGTTGAAATTTTATATTTAAGTTAAATACCTCCCGGGACTGGAAAAAATAAGCTTTTAATCAAAATCAGCCAAAGAGTACTAATACTTTACTGATGTACTTTTTCAGTTTTTTCGATTTTCTCAAAATTCGCTCTAACGATTTTGATTAAAATTCAAAAAATCAATTATTTTTTAGATGCTCTTTCAAATGTATATTCTCGTTTTGCCCTCAAAATTGTTTGAAGACCACTTTACTCTTGTATTTCATAGGAAAGATAGGAGAAATGGTTGCCATGGTAACAAAATATAAATATTTTCCTATACTTATAAATTTTACATCTGACAAGGGGAAGTCGCGACATGTGGGTCACCGATTTTTTTCAAACTCATAGGATTTGAAGATTAGTATCTGGACATCAATTTCCTAAAGCAGTACGATGCGCTTCTCAAGAACACTCAAGAAAATCCACTTTGAAGACTATCAAGATTTCCGAGCTCTATAAGTTTGAATAATTTTGTTTATATGTAAACAGTGTCTAGTAGCCGTGAGAGTAAGCAGATTGTTGCAATCTAGTAAACAAGGAGTCGCTAGTTCGATGCTTGTTGGGGACATTTTTTTTATTTCAACTCTCTATCCGTATATACAGTATCTCTCATATTAACATTTATAAAATTGAAATTAAATTAACAAAATATTTTAAATTTACATTTATAATATAATATTCGTATTTTCAGTGTGTAACGAGTGGTAAAAATAAAAGATGTTAAGGTGAATTGAAAGAAAAAAAAATGTCATCAACAAGGATCGAACAGCGACTCCTTGTTTACCAGACTGTTGCGCTTACTCTCACGGCTACCAGACACTGTTTACATATAAACAAAATTATTCAAACTTATAGAGCTCGGAAATCTTGATAGTCTTCAAAGTGGATTTTCTTGAGTGTTCTTGAGAAGCGCATCGTACTGCTTTAGGAAATTGATGTCCAGATACTAATCTTCAAATCCTATGAGTTTGAAAAAAATCGGTGACCCACATGTCGCGACTTCCCCTTGTGAATTCAAAAATCCCCTACTGCTGGGAACTAAATACGTGTCCACACAAAAAATCTGGTGTGACAAGCACAGTACACAACTTTCGATTACCGAAGGTAAGAGTGCTGTGCTGTGCGCCAGTCACACCAGATTTTTTGATTTTCGAAAAAATAAAATTTTTTTTTTTAGATTAATCGCATCAAATAAAAGATATTTTTAAAAAATTCGCTCTATATCTTATAGATAATTAAATTAGTAATCATTGTGTTAAAAATAATTAATTTTCTACTCTTAATTAATTAACTGGAATCTTTCAAATGAAATGGAATAAATCCGTTGTATCCCTATGGGAAAAACTAACGCCATCTCTTGCCGCCTAGAGTAACTCGCTACTGAATCGTCTTCTAACGGCTTTTCGAGACGCGCACCTTAAATTGAATGTATCTCTTAATTTTCAAATTTATAACTTTGCTCGCCAGCCGTAGGTAAGGTTCGAAGCTGCTAAAATACGTTTTGAGGTCCACTAAATCCATTTAAGAAGTTTTTGGAATCTGTGGTCTGTGGTTTTTTTCGTCAACGATAATCCAAAAAATCTGGTAGGATTAGCGTAGAGCACACAACTTTCTATTACATTCGGTAATCGATAAATGTCTACTGTGCTGTCACACTGGAATCTTTTGTGCCGAGATATATTTAGTTTCCCATAGCACCTTAACCACTTGCATTTATTATTAAATTAAATAAAGCCTGGTATGACTGGTCGCACAGCACACATCTGACGACAAAAATAGGAAAATTTAAATTTAATATATATACGTGACGAATTATAAAAAAATAATTGTGAGATTTAATTATTCAATTTTTAAATTGATAAAATATAATTTTTAAAATAATTTAAAATGATTCAAATCTTAAATTGCTAAATAAATATTGTTCTCAGTTTTTAACATGCCTCTATTGATTTCCCATTTTCCAATTATTAAATTAAGATTAAAAACGCGATTTTAATACCCTTAATTGAAGAATATTGTCAAATATAACAGCCACTTCATCTCTTCAATCTTAATTGAATAATTTTCATTTAAACATCTACGATCTGAAAAAAAAAAGTTTCACTTGCATCGTGATTTCATAAAACCACACAATGTTTCAAATTCAAATGTATCGTACTGGCGGAAACTAAATATATCTCGGCACAAAAAAATCTGGTGTACAGCACACTCTTACCCAAGGTAACCGTCACGCCAGATTTTTTAAAAGGAAGAAATAAAAAAAAGAGAATTTGACTTCCTTCAAAAAAAAAAAAAAAACCCACTCAAATATTCATTAAATCTTGAAGAATTGAATTGAACGTAATTTTAGGTGTGTATTGGTGTCCTCTCTCTTCTTTTCAATTGACTGACGAACGAACGAACGAACACATTTCACGCCCCCCTCTCTCTCTATTCTTTGATCAATTTTTTTTTTTCAATCGTTTAATAATTTATGTATATTTTTTCCTCAAATTGAATCGAAAAACTCTTGCGCGCTGATTGCTTTCTTCTTCTTCTTCTTCTTCACTCACCCTACCCTCACCTCTCATTGTTGCTAGTCAGCCCATTTGAAATTATAAAGTGTGTGTGTGTGTGTGTAACGCCTCTCTTTTTTTTCTTCCCTCTTTCTTCTTCGGGGGGTTGTTTTCTGCTTGGCTTTATCATAAAGATTTTTTTTTCTTTGCTTTCTTTTTCCGGCACTGATAACGTCCTAAGGGGGAGGTTAATAAGGCGAGCAGGGAAGGCTCCAGGCACTTTTTTATTTCAACAAAAAAAAAAAGAAATAGACACAATTTTTGGTTAAATTGCGTGAAAATTTAATAATACTAGCCGCGCCGCCCGCCTTCGGCCTTTTCTTCTTCACACATACTCACACTTTTTTCTCATTCACACTCAACTCACACACATTCACACAGTCTCTTCGGCAACTTAGGCCATTTAAGACTTTTTACGATATCCGTTATTGATTAATATACATTTATTGGGGTCCAGGCATTCTTATTTAAGCCATTTGGTATCCAAGTGGCTTAAATAAAATCATCGGACTGCCTGGGGTCCGAACCCGCGACGTTTGGTATACGAACCCCTACCCTAGCACGCTAACCCCTACACCAAGACCCGAGGGCCCATTCTCTTCTTAATTATGAAAATAAATTTTTATTATTCCATTCACACTTTTCCCCAACAAACCTTTTGGGATTGGGATTTATAATTTGAGATATATTTTTTTTTATCCAGTGTCTGCTTGAGGATTTGTTTACATTCAGGAATACATAAATGAAAAGAATACATATTTAATTAATAAAACAATAGACATTGGCCAATACAAAATTCACCGCAATTACATTTATTAATTGCAAATATTTCGATATTAATATAATAATGTCATCATCAGTGAGTGCATTAAAATGTCCAGGTGAAAAACAAAAAATTAAAATGTTGAAAAATTGTAAAAAAGTTATAAAAAATTGAATAAAAATTATAAAGAAAAGTGTATAATTAGATATTCAAATTGTTGAAAAATTAAAAAATTATTAAACATATATTTTTCAACAATTTGAATATCTAATTTACATTTTCTTTATAATTTTATTGCTTTAACTTTTACAATTTTGTCAACATTTTGAATTTTTTGTTTTTCACCTGGACATTTTAATGAACTCACTGATGATGATATTTTTATATTAATATCGAAATATTTGCAATTAATAAATGTAATTGCGGTGAATTTTGTATTGGCCAATGTCTATTGTTTTATTAATTATCTAATTACGAAGTCAATTTGGAGAAGTTTTTACAACAATACATAAATATTTCTCTATACATTTCCTATGGGAGAAATCGTAACTTTAAAAATTAATAACTCCAAAAGTTATAGGAATTTCGGGATGAAAATAATTTTCCTGTAATCCCGAGAAGGTCCTCTTTATGCATATAAAATTTCATTTCAAAATTCTAACGGGAAGTTGTCTAAATAGAGCGCGACGGACAGACAGAAAGACGAACGGACATTAGCGAATTATATATATATAGATCTTCGGAAACTAAATATATGTCGACACAAAAAAAATCTGGTGTGACAAGCACAAAACACACAACTTTCAATTGTCGAAGATTACAGAAAGTTGTGTGCTGTGCGATCATCCACACCAGATTTTTTTCATATAAATAACAGCATTATCTTTATTTTTATAAATGATAAAAGTTATAATCAAAATAAGAAAGAGAGAGAGAGATAATTTTCGGGTCTATTTATATTTATCAAGCAAAAGCACAAAGTGCATAAACAGCATTTAAAACACATTTAACGACCCCCCCCCCCGCCCCCCCACCTGTGTGTGTGTGTTCCCTCTCACTTTCTGTTAATGTCCCTTGAGTATGTCCGTGGGCCATTATCTAAAATGAAGACAAATCGCCTCATACCCCTCCAAACTCTCAATCCCCCTTTACTGTAACACATAATAAGAAAGAGAGCAAGAAGCATTCTAATAGGCTTAAAAAGAAAAATATATATATATCCAAACAAAATTAACTTTTTTTTTTTATTAAATGTGTCCTCTGATGCGATTCACTGAATCTTTTTTTAAACCTGTGTGTGCTATATAAATATTTCCCTCACTAACTTTTTAGAAAATAAATTGAAAGATAATCTAGAAATTTCGTTTTTCAGCTTGAATACAGGACAAAATCAATTTTATAAAAAAATCTGGTGTGACTGTCGCACAGCACACAACTTTCTCTTACCTTCGGTAATCGAAATCGTGTTCCGTGTTTGTCACACCAGATTTTTTGTGTCGACATATATTTAGTTTCCGACAGTACGGTACATTCGATTTTCAAGATGTACAATTTATGTGAAAATATTTATATTTTGTTACCATGACAACCATTTCTCTTATCTTTCCTATGGAGTACAAGAGTAAAGTGGTCTTCAGAAGATTTCAATCACAAAATGAGAATATAAATTTTATTGAAGATCTAAAAAATAATTGATTTTTGAATTAAAAAAAAAAATCGTTGGAGCGAATTTTGAGATATTCGAAAAAAACTGAAAAAGTGCATCAGTAAAGTACTAGTACTCTTTGGCCGATTTTGTTCAAAAGCTTCGTGTCACGTCCCATGGGGGTGCCTAACTTAAATATAAAATTTCAACCTCCTAGCTCTTTTCGTTCTTGAGATATTTTGATCACAAACAGACACAAAAACCACTTTGTTGGACTCAGGGGATCTCACGTGTATATCCGTCAACTTCTTTTTCCCTACAAGATGGCGGTCTTATCTCAATTTCGATCATAATGGCGCTTGGTTCCTTTATGCATAACACCACCCATATATAGGCAAGAGAAAGTAAAAATCCATTAAGGAATGTGGATTTTTGGGTTGTCTACTCCAATTCTACCCCCCAAAAACAACTCCCTCACTTCTGAGACTAAGTGAGAAGAAGGAATGTAACCCAATTTAAATGAAAGAAGAGAAGGGCCCAAATGGACTTACTTCCCTCCATTTGTTTCCTATCAATATTTGATTGTAAGAAATCGGAGAGTAAATAAGAATTTAGTGTTTAACTTAACTTCTCCCCTTCGCTTTGATAAGAGAAGATATTGTCCAATAAATTCGATTTAAAAGATATCAACAACTTAATTTCCAAGTGAAATATCCTTTTTTAAAATGTATATTCTCATTTTGTCATTGAAATCTTCTGAAGACCACTTTACTCTTGTACTCCATAGAGAAGATAGGAGAAATGGTTGCCATGATAATAAAATATAAATGTTTTGCCATACTTATAAATTTTACATTTTGGAATTCAGATGTACTCCGAAAAGTGGCGGATCCAGAGGTGTTTCTCGGGGGGGGGGGGGTGGTAATCTGGTGTGACTGGTCGCACAGCACACAATTTTTTCTTTATTTCGGTAATTTTCTATACTTGTTTGCCAGAATATAAATACAAATCAAATTTTTTACTATTAAAAATAAATTTTTTTTTCGAAAAAAAGTATTTTTTTTTTCAAATCTCGGGGGGGGGGTAATTAACCCCTCCCCTTTGTATCCGCCCTTGACTCGAAAGCTAATCATATTTACACAAAAATTCTGGTGTGAAAAACACAGAACACTACTCTCGATTACCGTAGGTAAGAGAAAGTTGTGTGATGTACGACTAGTCATACCAGATCTTTTATAAATGAAAATACACATTTTGAGACTCAAAAATACCTGAATTTAATACATTAGTCTCTACGCACCCCGTTTGAGCATAAACGCTCAATCCTCAAGTACGCCCTGGATTGGTATATTGGATCTCACCACAATAGCCCCCGGGCAACTCTACGAGGAGGGGAGTTGCTGTGACAGGGGCATAAAGAAGATTCCCTCTCAGTGATGCATTCTTAGAAAGGAGTCGGTGCTAAGGGAGACCCTCCTCAAATTAGTACTTCCTTCCTAGAAAAGGTTGGATTAAAGGAACCAGAAATAAGGCTTAGCGCATTAACTAGAAAGGCGCCCTCGGATTTAGTGTAATTGGTAGCGCGTCTGCCTTCTATACCGAGGGTTGCGGGTTCGGATCCCAGGCAGTCCGATGATTTTATTTAAGCCATTTGGAAATCAAATCGGGGAGGAGTTAGTGATAGGAAATAATGTATCTTCGCGGGTGCCGGTTGGTGTGTTTTCGTGCACGGACGCACATCGGATAAAATAAACGGAGATCGCGGTATGAATTTCAAATAATAATTCTCTTCGTTATTTTTTTTCCCTCTCGCTTTTAAAAGCAAAGCTCAGTCCCCTGACACTTTATTTATATTTAATAATTAAATTTTAAGAGATTATAAACCTTTATTTAATTAAATTAAAAATAAATATGGCTTAAACAAAAAATCACCTTTATTTAATCCCTTGAGGTCATCTCCCTCTTCTACATAGTAGGTGTGCGTATTTAGTTAGGATTTCATCTTTTATATGATAGAATGAAGAAAATTAATTGAATTTAGACACCCCCACCACCCTTGAAAGAGAGTTTTTCTTAAGTGTTGGTCTTAATTGCTTAGGAATTGAGAGCGAAATGTCTCCGGGATCCAATTACCTTCGACTAAACTCCCCCTTCATCCATTCAATTCAATTATTTTCCCTCTCTTTCTTTCTTTTGATTTAATATTTTAAAAAAAATCTGGTGTGACTGGCGCACAGCCCACAACTTCGGTAAGAGAAAGTTGTGCACCGTGCTGGTCACACCAGATTTTTTGTGTCGAGATATGTTTAGTTTCCCATAGCACCTTAGTTTCAAACTTGCATTTTAAATGTTGATTGCTTGAAATAAACTATGGTTATTTTTCAAAATTTTAATCTCATATCTGGACATTTTATACACAATATAGAATCGTAAATAAATACAAAATTTCATAAGAATTGGAAAATTTTTTTTAAATTGTGTAAAAAGTTGGAAAGGGGGACCCCCTTTTGAATCGAAATTAACATACAAATCCCTAGGAAATTAACATTGGCCCAATGGAAGGATAAGGCGGAAAGTGAATTAAAAAAAAAGGGACCCCTTTTGAATCAAAATTACAAGGCGAGATCCAATATTCCAATCCAGTGCCTGCTTGAGGATTTGTTTACATTAAATAAATATTTTTATTTAAAGAAAAAATCCCGCACGTCCAGGATTTGAACAGGGATCTTCTTTGTAGAAGCCAGCACCATCAGCGAGCCCCCAATCTCTTCTATAAGGACGCGAAATTTCAATGGAAGGATGATCAAACTGAAGGTGTCAGTCAAACAGACCTGATTATGACATGCCTAAATGAAAGACAAAAAAATAATAATACTTACCAATATAGACGGAGGACATTTTCTTAGAGACATTCTCATCAATATAGGTGACGCCAAGTGTATAAAGAGGAGCACAGCCTGCGCCGTGTAGAAGCTGTGCCAGGAAGAAGACCCACATAAAGTACGAAACGTCTCGTTGAAGGGGCGATTGCTGACGACTTTCTTGACATTCCTAAAAAAAAGAAAAGTTTTCAAGAAATGATACAAACAGACCCTCCTATGTTAATATATATAGAGAGAAAGTATTGGATTGTATTCGAGATTTTGATGGATATACACGTTTTGAGGTCCCCTGAATTGAGTCTGTCTGGATGTATGTATTCAATTTAAAGCATGGAATTGAGCCCCACGCGACGTGACACGAAGCTTTTGAACAAAATCAGCCAAGTACTAGTACTTTACTGATAGTACTTATACTTTCTCTTACCTATGTATATATGTAATATATATATAGAGAGAAAGTATTGGTTTCGTGTCAAAAATTCAATGTGGAGATTTCGATGGATCTTCACGATTTGTGGTCCCCTGAATCCAAAAAAGTGGTTTTCGCGACATGGTCCGTCTGTGTGTCTGGGTTCAATTTAAAAAAATAAATATAAATAAATATAAATCGGCGGAAACTAAATATATGTCGTCACCCAAAAACAAGCACAGTGACATTACCAGATAAGAGAAAGTTGTGTGCTGTGCGCCAGTCACACCATATTTTTTTTTTTTTAATAGCAACATATTTAATTTAATTAATAAATTAGGTATATTTCAAGTCTACTTAAATTCTCTCTTTCTCTGTCTAAATTCCTGTTCAGTTGAGTGACTTCCTTTGACCAACGATGACAAATGGCCAGCCGGATATCAAAAGTGTCATGCACACAACACACACAACAGATGCAATAAACGATGTCCATTTATTAGAGTCCACATTAAAATCTCATGAAAATCTAATTTGCATATTAAAAAGTAATCAAATTGATTCAATTTTCTTGGAGTCTTATTATTATTACAACTAGCACAGAAGCGTGCCTTCGGTGGGCTTTGAGTTTAGAGGGGCCTCCTGGACCTCATTTCCAACTGGCTGGTTAAATAACTTTGTAACAAAGTTGAAAATAAATTTCATATTTATTTAAAAATTAACGGCCAAATAGTTTTAGCACTCTTGCAAAAGATGGCAGGCTAGTCTAATAGCCGGCATTATCAGATCACTTACAAGCCTATATTTATATAGTTTTATGCTGTTTTTTTTCGCATCCTGTGACAGCCTAGTCGCTACTACTAAATCCACTCGCTACTATTAAATAGTCGCTGCGATTGGATTAGAACATGTTCTAATCTAGTCGCCTCAAGCTTGCGAGTAGAGTGATCACGTAACCCAGTCGACGTTTTCTATTGGTCCGTCTGCCCCGTTTGACAACTCAATATCATTATAATTTCTAACCTGCAGCTAACCTGTCAAATTGTTCTGTTCTATTTAAATAAATATGGATTTATTAATAAATCTGATCCAGGCCTCCTAAAATGGTTAACAAATGAAATAATAGGCATTTTTAAGAATATATCAAAAATATCCTGAATTGTTATCTAATCCAGTAACATAGTAATAGCGACTAGGCTGTCACACGATGCGACCACTCGCTACTAGTGAAATAGCGACTGTTTGAAATCGCCCCGTGTGACTCAGGCTTTATAATCTGAAGTACATACTGTTTCTGTTGTTCGTTTTTCGTAAATTATTTATTACAATCTTCAATAAGCTTCAGCCTAATCATTTACAATTTTCAATTTATTCACTAATTCCAGACCTTTTACTTTTTACTTTCATTTTGATACCACTTCGACGGAAAAGGTTTAGACCCTGTTTATTTATCTTTTTTGAAATTTTGAAAAAACGAATTAACTTTATTTTAATTTTTAATAATTTTTATAAATGATGCCTTTATTGAGTTGCTAACTTCACAAAACTACCTCAGATAGCTAATTATATGTGAAAAAAAAACTCATTAATTTTTAAACTCGTAGGACCCTTAGCAAAATAATAATAATAAAAAAAAAAAAAACTTTAAATTTTACTCCCCCCCTTAAGATGGTTAGTTGATTTCTATTTTTCCCTTTTAAAGAGGGGGAGAGGGAAAGGGAGTGTGTTAAAATCGAATGAAATTTAAGTGGGATGTCATTCATTCAGTGAGAGAGAGAGAGAGAGAGAGGAGGCGCATAAAACTTGGTGAAAACCAATTGCCCGGTCATAAAACAACAGGTGGCAGGAGGCACGCTTTTTACAACCAACCGAATCAATAGGACCTCTCTCACTCACCTTTAAATAAATTCTATTTTATGTCAATGTCCCTGCTCATGAACGTCGACTTTTAAATATTATTTGGGGGGAACGGGTTAAGTGTTTTAAGTTTTTGCCCTGATTGAACTTTTAACAATAGTGAAGCGTCTACGTTCGGTATTGCTATTACTTTCTCTTACCTCTATATATATATGTTAATATATAGAGAGAGAAAGAATTGGTTTCATGTCAAAAATTCGATGTCGAGATTTTGATGGATATACACGTTTTGAGGTCCCCTGAATCCAAAAAAGTGGTTTTCGCGATATGGTCTGTCTGTGGTGTGTGAACAAAATATATCAAGAACGGAAAGAGCTAAGGAGGTTGAAATTTTATATTTAAGTTAGGCACCCCCATGGGACCTGACACGAAGCTTTTGAACAAAATCGACCAAAGAGTACTAGTACTTTACTGATGCACTTTTTCAGTTTTTTTAGATTTTCTCTAAATTCGCTCCAACGATTTTGATTGAAATTCATAAATCAACTATTTTTTTGATGCTCTTTAAAATGTATATTCTCATTTTGCCATTGATATCTTTTGAAGACCACTTTACTCTTGTATTTCATATGAAAGATACGAGAAATGTTTGCCATGGTAGCAAAATATAAATATTTTATCATACTTCTAAATTTTACATCTGAATTCATATGTACCGTACTGTCAGAGTCTAAATATATGTTGACTCAAAAAATCTGGTGTGACAACTTTCTCTTACCGAAGGATTAAAAAAAGTTGTGTGCTGTGCTACCAGTCACACCCGATTTTTTTAAAAATTTGTTTAATCTAAGCATCTAAGGCCATTTAAGGTACGTTTCCATTCCTACAAGTCGCGGGGACTTGTGCCGGGCACAGTTTTGTTTTACTGTTTCCATTTCCTTGAGACAGATGTTGGGGAAAAAAAAAATACTCAGTCCCTGTTCGACACTGTGCTGAGCAGGTGCGTTTATTGTGTTGGTACAAACATGGAAAACGTCGTAGCTGCCTCCGCCTTTGTGGTTATCGCGGGTGCATACTGTGAACTCCAGAGAAAAAGGCGTAGTGGTCCAAGGTGGTGGATCAGAATTTTTTTAGCGAGACGTGATTCAGAAGGGGCCTACAATTCCCTGATGAGAACTACACAAAACAAAACACACACACTGATCCACGCAGAGAAACACACGTTGGAATCTGAGACAGAGAGGTTAGATTTTGCTGTCAGGAGGATGTAAACAGTGGTCTACGCATG
>JAKCPI010005978.1:0-37737 GCA_023213315.1 Euborellia annulipes
CAGTCTTTTTAACAATGATTATTATTGGCTAACCGGCTACTTTTATGGAATTTTCTTTTTTGTTTTGCAATGTTGATTGATACTGACCATTTACAGTGCGAAAACTCGCTAATTGCAAAAGGTCCAACTCCAAAACTTGCTAATTACAAAAATCAATTCATATAATTGGAGGTTTACTTCTTTTAAATCCGTATGATGGAGTTCACGGTAATTAAAACAAAGTATTTTACTTTATTATGCAGGAATTTTATTGCCAGACAACTGTTGTGTGCACATTCTCACAGTTTCGGTCCGAAAAGGACCATCATCAGGCCTGAAACATACAAATTGTTTTCTTAAACTTCATGCAACACCGGGCCAATCTTTCATATGATTACATATTCATTCTCTTCACAATACAATGAACGAACATCACAATTATGATTTTATTTATAAATTTTAAGACAGATGATGTTGTTCTGTTAAAAATCAAAAGAATTTTTTTTTTTATTACAAATAGTTTCAAGACTGTCATTTTTTTCAAAAAATTATGTCATTAAAAACCAGTACATACCATGTATTACTTGTCTCTTATTTTATATTTATACATGTATTGGTTTTTAATGACATAATTTTTTGAAAAAAATGACAGTCTTGAAACTATTTGTAATAAAAAAAAAAAATTCTTTTGATTTTTAACAGAAAAACAACATCATCTGTCTTAAAATTTATAAATAAAATCATAATTGTGATGTTCGTTCATTGAATTGTGAAGAGAATGAATATGTAATCATATGAAAGATTGGCCCGGTGTTGCATGAAGTTTATTTATTATTATTATTATTATGGACCTAAGGCACTTTGAACTGCGACCATTAGTTGATCTTTTGTTCTATCCTTTGTTGTCCAATATTTGTCCTTAGAATAGACCCCTCCCTTTTACCAGGGCCAGTATATTCTTTGGAGAGGCTTTTGATATTTCCTCAGGTTTTATTTCAGCCCTTTCGAAAATTAGCCTTCTTTGACGGGTGCAATGCATTCGCACATGATGTGTTCCGCCGTTTATTTTGTCAGATTGCAGAGGCGACATATATCGTCATCAGCTCTGCCCATCTTCATTAGATGATATTTTAAAGGACAGTGTCCTGTTAGAAGACCACTTATCAGTCTTAGTTCATGCATGAAGTTTAAGAAAACAATTTGTATGTTTCAGGCCTGATGATGGTCCTTTTCGGACCGAAACTGTGAGAATGTGCACACAACAGTTGTCTGGCAATAAAATTCCTGCATAATAAAGTAAAATACTTTGTTTTAATTACCGTGAACTCCATCATACGAATTTAAAAGAAGTAAACCTCCAATTATATGAATTGATAATTTCTCTTTCGTCTCTTTCTAATTTAATTACAAAAAACTTTTCCAAAAGTGCCTAGTTGAATATTAAAAACAGTTTATTACTGCTAAATAGAATGATACCGACCTAAGACCTTGTAAATTGTGTTCGTAATTGATTTACAGATTTTATAAATATGACAGTCATAAATTAACTCTTGAGTTTAATAAAATACAGGCTTTTCTCGTTTCCTGAAAATTTGTTCCCGATGCAACTAGACACTTTTGGAAATGGACGACTCATATATAGATTTGAAAAATTTCGGAGGAGCCCGGGCCTCCTTAGGCCTTATAAACGCCCCTGTCTAATGTCGAATATAGGCAGGGAAAAAACCGGTGTAAATAAATCTCTGGGCCCTGTACTCCTTTAAACTTCATTAATAAAATCCTAATGGAAAATTATTTTCACTAGACTGCTAGACCTCTAAGAAATAGATTCTTAAACAATTTCTCTTTTGCAGGTTTGTGTTTCTCCAGTGCAATTGTGTTCAGTGTTTAACGTTCAACTAGTGCAATCAACGAGTGGATCAGCTCTACGAGTGCCAGGCAAGGAGCTTCGAGCGACCGTCAACCCCTCAGGAGGTGAATATTTTATACTCTTAAACATACCCTTATAAATCCAAAAATATATAAATGATCTGATTTTAATTTCTTTTTTGTTTCAGATTCCTGAGGGTCAACAAAACAAAGGTATATTAAGCATAGTGCAAGAATAATAAAGGGGGTAGAGGATCTTTTTTTCAGCTGGCACAGAGAGAGGTGTGATTGCTAAACGAATACAAATTTAATTGTATTCACTTTTTGATATTTATAATTTAGGAAATTTATTTTTACACCATAAATGTAGTTTAAATTAATCTTTAAACTAACTCCTCCCCCCTCTAGATTTAAATCAATCTAGAGGGGTGGAGGGTGCACCATGCCAAAGAGCCTACGAGAGGGATTTTGTTATGAACCTGTAGCTCCTCCTCGTGAATCTGATAGTGGAGAAACCAAGGTGAATACTTTCATTTTATGCCTCTGTTGGATAGTTGTTGTTATTACCTTCAGGTGCCTTTTAGCTTTAGGATGCCTTGATTTATTCTTTTAATTTAGGATCCAAACAGAGAGCTAAAATGAAAGATATTCTCGTTGATTTCTTCCATAAACGGTTCATCAGGAGATGCGGCCGGCCAGATCTGATAGAAAGATCGAAGCCCAGGTTCCAAGTGTTCTTGTGTTTTGCGAAAAGACTTCTTTTGTTCGCGCATTCGGGAGTCTGATGTTTTTGTATCTTTGAGGGTGGGTCTGAGGTTGCTCTATGAGTAAAGCGAGTCAGGGAAGGGTGCAGTTTCTCCAGGAATAGCCTGGAGGGTGAAAATTGCAATCCTTGAGGCTAGGAACCCGAGGGCTCCACCGATCTGATGGTGGAGACGGGGTTACAAATACTCTCTCTATTCTCTTCGTATTTTGTGTTAGGCTAGGTAGGATCTCTTCCACGTTAGCCCCCGCACTCGCTTGCTCGTAATCCAAAAAATCACGTTCATTCTCACTGATATAATTTCCTCAGACTCCCGGTTTACGGTAAATATATATATATATATAATTTGTATGATCGGCAAGCAAGAGATAATTAATTATTTAAAATCTTCTTGCTGTTCTTTTTTTATTAATTTCATTTACTACATACACTTTTTGTTGTAGTAGATGAAGATATCTTTTTTGGTGTTTATTTTTTATTTAGTGTTTATGTGAGTGAAAAAAAGTGAGAGAAGAGAGAAAATTTTCAATATTTTTTGGAAAATTAAAGGTAAACATAAATAAATTAGAACACTAATTCATAATTCTTATAAATTAACTGATTAGAATTAAGGCTAATTTAAATTTTTTTTCAGGTCAAGAATTATAACATGTTTAATAACACAATTGAGACATTTAAATATATTCCATAAGCAAATAATTATTGTCGGAAAACTAAAAGAGATAATTTTTTTGGTGTTTACTTTTAATTAGTGAATATTTGTGTGAGAGAAGAGAAAAAATCTCGCAAATGGAAGGTAAATAGTACACTAACTTGATATTCTCATAATTAACTGATTTGAGTCAATACTAATTCAATTTTTATTGTTTTTTTTAGCGACGAAAGATGTGCTCACTATACATCTGACTTTATAAAAAAAGGAAAGTTGAATTTAACTTCACAGTCCATCGATTCTAATCTTTTCATTTGCCTTGTTCTTTAAGCAATGAAGTCAAAATTTTAATTTATGCTCTTATTCTGTAATGGAATGTTTTTCCTAGTAGATATTAGAGGAATATTTGCTGAAAGGTAATTTTTTTAATATTATAAAATTAATATATTATACATTTAAATAATTTCGATTGAATATTAGTCAGAATAAAAATTTTTTTCAGACAACTTGTAGATGATCTTCTACAATATAGAAAACATGAATGAAATCTCAGAAAATTGTCAATTTCGATCCTCAAGCAAAAAACCGTCCAGAAAAGAATTATATTATATTTGCCACTCAGTCATACATTTTGCAAATTATTTCCTGTGATAAAATTGAAACAAGTCGAGAATTGAAGTTGCTGAAGTTGAATTACTTAGAAGAAAAGAAAATTTCATCCACATAACAATTCCAACATTCAAGAATTGAAATGGCCCCATTTGTGTCTGTTACTGGAGGCTGAGATTATCTCGCACCTTTCAATCCCGATGAGGAGATTTCTCGAACACGAACGAGCTAACATTCCTTAATCTGCAGCTTGTCCTGCTTAGCTATTCGCCACCTCATTCAAGAAACTTTTCTATAAATCATTTGGGCATCAGTTACTATATTAAAATACTCAACTTTTATTTTTGTTTTTAAATTTATTTAAGATCTTTTTGAGGCATTTAAGATCAATTAGACCCCATCCCTATTTATTTCATATGATTTGTAGTGAAATAAATTTTTCTCGCTTGAGACGAGAAGCGAATCCGTGACCCTAGGCACGAGAGCCACGGGTAAACTTATTAACTTACATAAATATAAAATTTCAACCTTCTAGCTTTCTCTAGATATTTTATTGACAACCAAACGGATCATTTTGAGGAATCTATATTTTAGAAAACCAGTATTTCCGTCAAAATCTCATGAATTTTTGTTGCGATTAAGAACCGAAGACAAAGATCATCTTTTGCTTTCAACCGAGCCAGACTTAATTTAGAGATGAAATTAGAGCTATATTTATTTTTATATTGCTCCAGATTGATTAACTGCTAATACTAAAAGAGGATATTTTATTGAAAGATACTAGTAATATAGAAATCAATATATTATATGCGTACATAGCCAATAGATATATATATATATAAGTTTATTTAAATTTTTTTTTTTGTTATTTTTCATTTATTTTTTCTATTTAAAATTAGTAATAAAAGAAATTATAAGAGAGTTGAGAGAATGGAAAAATGTTGGAAGGAAGGAGATTAAATTTTTTTAGCGGCGAGTTTCATTGGTCCGCCTGAGGAGGTCCGATTTGCCCGCTTCGCCTCCAATTCCCGCTGTCTATGCAATTTTCGCTCTTCCCGTTTTCTCCGGGCTTCTTCTAGTTTAGATGAACCTAAAATAAAGTGAAAATTATTTTACCGTAAGATAAAATTAATTAAAAAAATGATTTACTTGAAGGCTCTTCGAGTGGCTCCCATTCGTTATCTTTCCATTCTGATTCCTCTTCTTTGATATCCTTTGGCGTTTCATCCTGAAAATTTAAGGCCAAGTTATTTTCTATTTAATATATATTGACAGGCAAGCTTAATATCCGAAATCAGATAATGTAGACATTATACATAGTAAGAGTAAGAGTCCTTTACCAAAATCTATATATATATATACAAAGATAAGTTTTCTCGGGTTAGGTCGCGTTGGATGTTGAGATTATTGTAAATTAAGGCGGAGTCAAAAAAAAATTTTAAGACGTATGCAGCCAAAAATGTTTCTTTTATTATGCCGTTCAGGGCAGACGTTTCGGCCACTGGTCTAGGCCATCTTCAGAGCCTGGAACGGCATAATAAAAGAAATATTTTTGGCTGCATACGTTTTAAAGTTTTTTTTGACTCCGACTTTTTTCTTTTAGCTATAAATAAATATATACAGTATATATATATATATATATATATATATGAGAGAGAGAGATAGAGAGAGAGAAAGTAATAGATTCCTGTCATATCGAAATTTTGTTGGAAATACACGTTTTGAGGTCCCCTGAGTCAAAAAAAAGTGGGTCTGTCTGTCTGTCCGTGTAGTCAAGGGCCAAGTAAGAGAAGGCTTAATTTTAAAGATTAAATTTTTTTTATAGAAAATACGGATAAAGATAAAGCTTACAATTTTTTCCTTGTTAAAATCCGTTGCCGTTGCTGACCAGGCATCTTCACCAGGACTTTCCAATTCCTAAAAAAAATATATAAGTTTATTTATTTATTTTTTTAATTCAAAGTATTTTTACGACATCGGAGACCTGTGTCTATTTATTGCAAATGATTGGTAACCAAGTCCATTGAAATATATTTTTGTCGCATGAGACGAGATGCGAACCCTGACCCTTAGCACAAGAAGCTAGAACTCTACCAATGTGCTATTTAGAAAAGTTTTTTTTTTTTTTTTTTAAAACATTCACACTTTTTCCCATTCACACACACACATTCACACAGTCTTTTCGGCAACTCAGGCCATTTAAGACTTTAGACGATAACCGTTGTAATTAATATATTAAATGTGGGTTCAGGCATTTCTATTTAAGTCATCTGGTATCCAAATGGCTTAAATAAAATCTTCGGACTGCCTGGGTCCGAACCCGCGACGTTTGGTATAGGAGGTAGGCACGCTACCTACTACGCCAAACTCGGGGGCTTTAGAAAAGTTATTATAAAAGTAAAAATAGAAAATTTTAAACCATTGATCAACTCTTGTACTTTAGAAGTGCCCGTCCCCAAATGTAAAAATCATTTCTCAAATTTTCCTTTGAAAGTAAAGATAATTAAAAAAATTATATATATTTATAAATATAATAATAATATTACTGTTCCTCAAGTAATTTTATTTGTCCCTCATTAATTCAGGTGATCTCTTTTACTAAAGTTTTAATGATAAAAAAAATTTAAACATTCGGAAAAATGGGGGGGGTTTTACCCCCTCTCTCCCCCCCAGCATTGGCTTTGCAACATCCCATCGACTTAAATCTTAACTCAGAGGGCGTTAATTTTTTGAGGGTTTTAACCCCTTTACTAGTCTAGGATCTGCCAGTCTGTCAGGACATGATATAATTTAATAACATGACAGTTTTGAACATCTATTCAAGCACGTTTTAAGGATATCACTGTTTAATTCTTTTTTAAAGTATTTTAAGAATGAATTTTTTTCTTTTGCAAATTTTATTTAATTATAATGAAGGGATGGAGATATTAGCCAAATTGGAATGCTTGATGTTCAATAAAACTCACAGAATAAAACGTTTCGGCCTAAAAATTTATTTGGCCATCTTTAGTTATTGGAAATTATTCACATATTGCAAAGTGCATATGTGATTTGAACCAGGATTTGTCAATAATAAAATTTATTTGCTTCATACAAAATCATATCATTCCTGCGCCCAAGATCAGAATCATCTCTCTTAATCTCTAATCTTGGACGCAGGAACGATATAATTTTGTATGAAGCAAATAAATTTTAATATTGACAAATCCTTCATATGTGCACTGAAATAAATTCAGGCCGAAACGTCTTATTCTGCGAGTTTTATTGAACCTCGAGTATTCCAATTTGACTGATATCTCCATCCCTTTATTATAATCCACAACTTTAAACAATTTTATTTAATTCCTATATTTTATCATGTTAGTTGCCTAATAGTTTAGTTACTTGGCTAAAAATAATAACAAAATTCTAACCGGAGCCTCATCTAAAGAGCCCCATTCTTCGGTATCCCAGCCATCAGACGGCATCGCGGCTGCCGTCATTGATGCAGACATCGACAAGCCTGGAGCTGAAAGTGATTGAGCATTGGCAGATGAAGTGGCTGTTGTGGCTGTCGTCATGCGGCCAAGGGATGCTGATGGTCTCGATGACTCCATCTCGCCCCAGGCGTCATTTTCCTCCCAATGTTCGTCATAATCAGAAACACTCTCTTGACCTTTGCTTCCTTCCTCTTGTTCTAACGATGTCATCGAGGTGACGCTCGAAGTGGTTGTAGATAAACTGCTACTTGAGGGTTGTTCTAGAAATAGAATTTGATTTTCATTTTTGTGAGGGCTTACTCTTCGCTTATTATTGATATCAAGAGGATCAAATATTTGATATACAAATTTAGATTATACAGTAACAGCCAGAGGAATCAATCAAACAACAAGGAGGAAAAAAAAGTTACTGCTGATTGCCAAGAAAAAATGTTTTATTTATTTTTCCTTATTGTAGGATCTTATTTATTGACCAGCCTACTGTAGCGTGCACACGTGTACTGTAGCCTTCACAGTTTCAGCCTATTAGGCGGTCATAAACAGGTCTAAATTAAAATTTCGAAAGAGACAATTTTTACTTTCCCTTACCTATGTATATATGTTATATATATAGAGAGAGAAAGTTTTGGATTCATGTCAAAAATTCGATGTAAGATATTGACGTACAGTGAGGGACAATATCAAGTCCCACCAATGCGTTTTTACTTGAGATTATTTCATTGTTTTTATAAAAGATAATGAAATTTTCTAGGTTTGAACCATGAGTTTCCAATAAAAAATATATAATATTTTTTCAAAAACAATGAAATAATCACAAGTAGAAAGCGCATGGGTGGGACTTAATATTGTCCCTCACTGTACATGTCAAAAATTCTTTCACACATATAGACTATATTTACATTCATTTGCAAGTTTCTATTTTCATTATAATTACATTTTTTATACTTATTTTCTTTTTCACTAATAAATTATAATAAATAATAAAGAAAAGTATAAAAACTAAATTTTGTAATTATTTTTATAATTATCACAAAAATACAAACTTTCAATATTAAAAATATATATTCTATATTTGTGAGAGATTTCCTTTCAAGATACTAAATAATTTGTATAAAAATTGTCTCTGCTTTCTTTGAGAATCGTTTTTTGTTTTCTGTATAGACCTGATGATGACCGCCAAATAGTTCGAAACTGTGAAGGCTTTGTGCACGCTACAGTAGACTGGTCAATAAATAAGATCCTGTCATAAGGAAAAATAATTTTCTTACCAACCATCAATACAGTAACTTTTTCTCTTCCTTGTTATTTGACGAATTGACGAAGGTCACTCCTGCTTTCCCTCAAGAGGGCAAATCCTTAGTTAGGTTATATATATCTACCTAAGGAAGCCGACGTCTTCGAGAGGCTTTTGCCATGGGTGGAAGAGAAATTGCCACCGCTTGAAGATCTGACTGTATCCGATTGACTACGATAGAATTTAGCTGTGACCGCAGAAACAGCCCAGCCAGCCCAAGTGGCAGCTGCATTGGACAATGAAGGCGTCGCGGTGTGGACATCCGCCTCTGGAACAATCAATCACATTTTTTAATTATTTTCAGGCACCACTTAATTAGAAACTCTATTCTTATTTGAAAGCTTTAATAATTCAAGTTAAATGATAAAATACCCATTGACTCTCGAAGACTAGGATCCTCTGAGACCTTCTCAAGTTTTCCCAAGAAGCCCTTAATCGCCCTGAATGCGTTCTCTCGCACTTGCTTCTCTGGATCGATTGTCAATTGACAAAGTGCCGGTAAAATTCGTGACGCCACCTCTGATAAAAGGAAATATTGTTGAGTTGCAGCTAACGCTAAGATACCTAAGGAGAAAAAAAAAATTCATTTTTATTAATAATAGCTTTTTTATCGAAGAATATTTAAAATAAAATACCAACCAGCACTTCTAGAAGGGGGAAAAGGGTCTCTCATAGCTCTAATAAATGCAGATATAAGAACTTTTTGGCGAATTTGTGGATGTAAATGTTGAGCGATTTTACCTAAGCAAACGGTTGTATTCGTACGGATCCCGCCCTAAAATAAGAAGCAAATTATGGAATTTATTACATTTTTTTTTTTTTTTTTTTAAAGAATATTGAAATTTTTTATTTACCTGTTCATCTTTGGCTTGAAGGCGAGCAAAATGACGAAGAACTTCAACATTTAGATTATTATAATTTAATTTAGGGGCCAAATGAATCACAGACTGAAAACAAAAAAATTCTATAATAATCTCATGATTAGGGCTTGTGCATAATTCTCCTTCTTTTCATTCTCTATCAAACTTATTAATTCCTCACACTTAAATGAAGAATTAATCTAAAATATACACTGATTTGAATTCGATTAATCTACCACACGTTAGTCATAAAACTTCTATTCCATATATAAATAAAAATCAGGATAGGTGAAAAGAAGAAGAAAATTGGCAGCTAGTTGTATTTCATTATCTTTATTCCCATCATGTTGACGTTTCGATCCTGGTTGGGATCATCCTCAGAACTAATGTGCACAACAAGAGATAAAGAGATTAGTATCGGGAAAACATCAATTATCTTGGTCCATAGTTAGTATTTATAAAATTCAGGAAACCCGATTCATTATCTTGACGCTCCGAAGATATTGAATCGGGTTTCCTGAATTTTATAAATACTAACTATGGACCAAGATAATTGATAATGTTTTTCCGATACTAATCTCTTTATCTCTTGTTGTGCACATTAGTTCTGAGGATGATCCCAACCGGGATCAAAACGTCAACATGATGGGAATAAAGATAATGAAATACAACTAGCTGCGAATTTTCTTCTTCTTTTCACCTATCCTGATTGTACTACCAGCTATAAGTCCTTCGAATCTACTATAAATAAAAATAATTACTTTGACAGTTTGCTCTCTGATTGTAGCATTTGTGTCGGTAAACCCAAGTGCGATTTGAGGAAATATGGCATCGTTGACAGTGGCTGACTGAAGGTGACCTGAAAAAATTTAATTATTAATTATAGTAATCCACGAAGTCTATTAATAATCAGATTTAGAGATATATTTTTTAAACTGCAAATTATATAAAGTATTCGATTCTCACTTGGGTAAATATATATAAACCTGATACTCTAAGCCAGTCTTTTCCCTTTGCCAGACCCATTATAAGTATTAAACTTGACAACAAACAGATTTAGCAATATCAGTGAATTCAAGAGGAAAATGGGAAGAGAAATGAAAGAATGGTGGAAAGGATTGACGGAAGACGAGGGGATGATAAAATTAATAAGAATTGAAGGAATGAGGGAAGAGGATGAGGAAGAAAGAAAAATCCAAGAAGGATAAATCTAAAAACCCAAAAAAGGGTAATTAATGGTGACTTTATTTATTCAAAATTTACCATGTATGATATATATTTGTTTTGGAAAATAAATTTTATTTATTAAGAATCCGACACTAAGGCCCATTCTACACGAGCGTTTTTGACGGGTTTCTAACGCCTCCTCGTGGAAACGCTCGAACGCCAGCTAACGCGTTCAAAACGCCTGTAGAAGCTCTCAGTTAAACTCCTTAGTTGGTGATCAACAAAAAAAGAAGGGAAGAAAAAAGGAGTAAAAATTTTCCTATATCTTTATTTTTTTACCTATGAATTGTTCAAGTTGTTGGAGAAGTCGAATTCTCGTGGCACGATCTGTTGATGCGAAAAGGCGCACAACACAAGGAACAATAGTTTTTTGATATTCATTTTCTTCTAAAAGTCTGCCGAGTTTGAACATTGGTGCTAAAACTGCAGCTCCCGCATCGCCGTATTCGAAAGCTGTCACTAATTGTGGCAAGATCTTGAGCCGGCACACGTGTGGAGGAAATTGATCTAATTGAGAAGTCAAAGCACCGAAAAATCTAAAAAGAAAAATAAAAAACAAGGAGAAAATGATTTAATCCCTATCGCTTGCACAGCGGAAGTGCGCTCGATAGATTTTTAAAATTCTTTTACATTTGCTGTGAGTGCATTTCTCTAGTAAAGAGTGGCGTCATTACAACTTTTTCTTAAGGAGGGAGGGGGACAAACTTTTTTTATTCAAATTTGCCCAAAAGATATTTAATTTAATGGGGGGAGAAAAAGCCAGTGGCTTTTATTCTCCAACCCCATTATTCTACTCATCCCTACCATATAATCTGATATTTAATTTAATTGTTTAATTTTGTACAGCCAGTTTCAATATTATCCGCCACCCCAACAGAAGAGAGCGCCATGAAGTTAGACAACCAGAGCGCTGAGCTGGCGAAATTATTGTCTCAAAAAAAAAGTATTTCCCCTGCCTTATTAAAAAAAGTTTATTTATTTATTTTCTAAGCACTCTGGTTGTCTAACTTTACGGCTCTATTATCTAGGGGTGAGGGTTAATATTGAAACTGACAGTACAGCTTATATAACCCAATACCGGTATATTTTGAAATATTTTATTTAGAATTATATAAAATTTAAAAAAGATCAGAGCTCTTGGGGGGGGGGGGGGGGGGCAAATGCCTCTGTTAATAAAACAGGGGCCTTGAATGCACGTCTGCATAACTTTAAAAATATAAATATATTTTTTTTAACCAACTTATATTTTCATTTTGACGTTATCTTTTTTTTTTAAATAAATGATTCATTCATTTATTTTATTTCCTATTTTGTTTTTATTAATCGTTCATTAACAAAGAGGTCATTCACATTGACCCAATAGAAATAAACATAAGAGGCCATCAAGGTCATATCTTTTATATGAATTCAAATGTTGTTATCATTTTTATTTTTTTTCAGACATGGCAATTGAGAGGCCATTAAACTTGGAGATTTAAAGTTTCAAATTGGTTTAACCTTAAATTGGCTAACCATGCAGCTAAAACACTTTGGCTTTTGGTAAAAGTTTTTTCTTATCTAAATTTGTTTTACTAGAGGTTTGCTGACTTCTATTTACTTTAGTAAAATAAAATTGCATACCTAGATTTCTCAGCTCTATCCTTAATTTGAATTTCTTCAAGAAATAAAAGAGCATCGACTAAATCATTTTTAAAATAGCCCCCTTGTCGTCTACATCTTGTAATGACATCAGCTGGATTGGGTCGACTCGTAGGATTGGCACCAACTAATTCGCAATAGAGACTACTTAGTTGTTTGGGAATCTAAAGAGAAATGAAACAAATAAAGATATGAGTTACCAATCCTAGGAATTATGAAGATATAAAAGTTTGGAAAAGAGCAAGTACGGGAGCAGCAAAGAAAAGAAAGCCTTTGTATGCCAAATGCCGAAAGAGACGTTTCGGACAAAGTTTATTCATCCATCCTCAGTCCTTAGAGGCTTATTCCTAATTCAGGCACAAAATTGTCATTGGTCTTGTTGCAAACAACTCCGTGCACATGTATATTTTATGAAAGGGCGAGTGTTTAGCCAGCGTAAGAGTCTATTGGAGGTTCTCAAAAAGAAGATATTAATAATAAAGTATAGAGGTACACTCGCCCTTTTATAAAATATACATGTGCACAGACTTTTGTACCACAAGAACAATGACAACTTTGTGCCTTTGTGGATTAAATATAAGCCTAGGACGGACCCCAAAGACGAATATATTTTGTCCGAAACGTCTCCTTTCGACATTTGGCATTCTTTTCTTTGCTGCTCCTGTACTTGTAACATCAACATCAACTTCTCACTGGATTATAGATATTAATATATATTATACTTTTTCAAGATTGCCAATCAACACATACAATTTTCTGATTATACACTCATGGACAAAATTAGGTGAAAAAAAAAACACTATAAAGGTCAATTTTCAATCGACACAAGAATTTCCCCTGCCGTGCGATGCCGTCAGCATTTCCACTAGACGTGCCGCTGCCGTCAAGATGTGTTCGGTCGTTTCCGTGGCAACATGGAAATAGCTGAGTAAAGTACAGAAGGCCAGGGGACAGCCGAAGACGGCTTCGGCACGGCTGAAGGCAATTTCCACTAGTCATGCCGTGCGATACTGTAGGCCGTTTTTGCTCGAAGGACTGTTGACCGCAGACGGCAGCGGCACGGCATGACTAGTGGTATTGCTATTTAAATAGCAAGTCCCTTTGAGCCGACAGCATCGCACTGCAGGGGCCATTCAAGCCATTTTTTTGTCGTTCCGCTAATTTTGTCCATGAGTGTATTTAAATATTTAAGGATGTTTATTTGAAGTTACATGTTGTAATAAATATAAACATCCCTCTTTTAATTTTGATTGTTTACTATAAATTATATTAACAAAATTTTTAAATATATATATACAGTATATATAAAAGTATACAATAAGTCAAAAAAGATTTCTTAAATTTTTATTCTTACGTTTTCTATCTGTTTAAGTGCAGATTGTCTGGGTAACGGTCCGTTGAAAGCTTCCCAAATCAAACAACCTAAACCCCACATGTCTGTAGAGCTGGAAAAAAAATACAAGGTCAAATGAGACAAAAACAAATAAAATTTAATTTGCTCATCATGTTATTCCAAAGCTTTTTTTATAAACACTCTAATTAATTTACGAGATAAGAAAACGATAACATCGAAGATGTACCCGACGAGGACGAACTCTTAAAAAACCGACAACTAGACAAGTTTTTAAAAAGTAAACCTGATAATGTCATTTTGGCCGACTGACAAGGTTTCGGTTTTGAATTAAACATTATCAAGGCGTAGAATTACAAAAAATAAATAACAACATGACGTTTTTTCAATTAACAAGCATTTCCCTGCTAATAATCTCAAGAAGCTCTCAGAAAAAAAAAAAAAACTTTTACTTACCATTTAGTCATATGATTTTGTTTATTTGGGTCTGTTTTTTCTGGCGGTTCATATTTTTCTAATTCGGGAAGAATTTTAATTGGTAAGGCATCATTTTGTCCAGAAACATATTCAACTCCACCAAGGAACCATTCGCCTGCCGCATTAACAAACACCGACGAGAGACACACATTATTATGTCGTAAATTTCCATCGTTATTTAAAAAACTCAAAGCACGCTGAAAGAAATTAATGTTGAATTAATATTAAATCTTATTAAGAGAAAAAGAATTGATTTTATACATACAGTGATTTGAAAGATTCCCCAGGCAAGATAAAGATCTTTTTGTTGATTTTCTTTGGATAAATGAGTAATATGATTTTCTAAAGGTTCTACATATTCGGTCGCTAAATATAAAAATTTATCCGACTAAAAATAAAAAAGTAAAAATGATGATAAAAATTTGAAATGTTATAACTAAATTGAAAATTTCAAAACTAAATAGGAAATTGTGTGACCAAAATGAAGTTAAAAGAATGAAGACAGCCAAAAATAATGAGCAACGTCTATGAAAATGAAACTCATACCGGTTTGCTTTTATTGAGATATACTCTGTATGCAGGACCGTAGACAGTCTTGACAGGCCCCGGGGCTACATAATAATACGGGCCCTCCCACCCTAAGTTTTTTTTTTTAGTCTGTAAAAGGCCCTTCATTAACGAAGGCCGCAATAGGAATTCCAACAATTTTTTACACAGTTTTTGACCCAATTTTTGAAAGTTATATATACATTAAATATAGCTAGAAAATGATTTGTTGCCGGACTCCCTCATAAAAAAAAATTTCCAGAAAATGAATTTTTATTGTTTGTAGATGGCCGCAAGGATGATCAATTTTATTATAAGGACATCGGCTAAAAATAAATACTTTTGCGTATTATCTGTTTATTTGGGAGGAGTTAACGATTTGCAAATCATCTGTTGATTGTACTGAGGACGATTCTATGTCACTGGAATCGAAATATTTACAAATAAACAGATAATACGCGAAAGTATTTATTTTTGACCGATGACCTTATAATAAAATTAAATGAATTTTTAGTTATAATTTTGGTTATAATATATTTAGTTATTTATATTTTAGTTATAATTTTTTGAGCTTAAAGGGCCCGGGCCTTCTCAGGAAAAAAAGTTCAAAAAAATGATTTTTTCAAATTGAAATTTTAACCATAAAAATTATTTTTTTATTAGAATTTTAAGTTTGGAGCGCAAATGGCACTGACACCCTCGAAGGGCCCGAGCCCCGGGGATTTAGCCCCCCTCTGTCTGCGGCCCTGTCTATTTGAAAGGAATATCACAATAAAGTTGAAACAGTGAGTTTCATTTGTAAGGCCTATACACTATATGGTTGCCATCTTCTTTAAACGTTCTCTTATATCGATATTTTACTATATTGGGTTGGGGAATAAGTTCGTAGCGTTTTTATCAAGGACTTTTATTTAAATGCTCCGCCAAAAATCGCCTGGTCTGGTTTTGAAGGTCCTCTTCATTGACAAAGGTCACGCCCCTCATATGGATCGACAGGGAGCGGAAAAGATGGTAATCCGTCGGTGCAAGGACCGGAGAATACGGCGGATACTGAAGGACCTCCCATTAGAGCTCTTGGAGTGCGGCTTTGTCGACTTGTGCAACATGGGGCCTGGCGTTGTCGTGAAGGAGTATGATTTGGTCTTGTTGATGGGGTCTTTCCAGTCGAATAGACTCTTTCAAGCGGTGTAGCTGGGTTATGTAGAGCTCCTTGTTGACTGAGGCATTCCTTTCGAGCATTCCCAGAGCACCATGCCCTCCAAACGCAGATCATGGTCTTCTTTGAATGGAGGTCAGGATTGACTCTCGGTTTTGGCGTAAAGACGATTAGAAGTTTTGTAGAACAGAAAGAGCTCTATAGAATGAATGTTATATTGTCAAACAACAAAAAAATCGTTGTAAAACAAAAGAAAATATAAAAACGCTCGAACTTATTCCTTTGCTAAGAATAAAAGTATGAAAAAACTTTATCTTAAAATAAATGATTAAAAAAAAAAGAAACCTCATAGCTATCCAAAAATGTTAAAATACTTGGATGCCTTAATGTTTTTAATCTTTTAATAGAAGCTTTGGCGATTTCGAATTGAATTTCAGAACCATTTTTTACTTCAAAAACAAAAACTGAGACTTCTTCAGAAGAACCCTGAAAATAAAAAAGAAAATTAATTCTTGGGTACAATAGTTGCCTTTTATGATGGAGTCTATGATCTAATGCCAAAGTTTCACAAAGACCTTGACACATATGACTCTAGATTCATTATTTTTGTTTGTTGGGTATCTAATTGGTCGAGGATTTATTCAATCTGGGAGGTTGGCTCGAATTCCAGACCAAGGAGGAATCGATGGGAAAAACTTCCTCCTTAAATTTCTCTCTTATTTGATATAAGGATGAGTATTTATTTTATTGAGAAACTTTTAAGAACATTTGGCCAAAAAATTCTATAATGGGTCAGAATAAAATTCTCGTGATTATTAAGGAATCACAAAGATATAATAAAATATTTTAATTAACAATCTCTTGATTAATATGAATATTGAATACCTTTTTTTTCGCTTTATGTAGCTGCCAGACGCTTTTATTTTCTAATCCTGGGACAAGTTCTCCAATTTCATATGGAAAGTCTTTAGAAAAGTCCCGGGAAAAAAACGACCACATCTTAAATCACCCCCCAAAAATAGGGAAAAAAAGTTAAAAATTAAAGAGTAAACTCATTATAATAAAATATATGTAAACTATTATGCTTCACTCTCACATTGATGAAAATAGATTAAAAATAAACAAAAACAAGTGATTTAATAGAATGAAGACATTTCGTTAACCTCAAAAATTGAGACGTTGGCTTTTAACTAATTAGTCATTTTGACAGCTAGGGAAATTTCAAAAAATGAAAATTCACTAGAATATCTTTTCGAATTAGATCGCAACTTTAAATAATATAAATAATAATTAATAAACGCATTTAAATAATTATCTCCAATATTAATAAAAATTATAACTTCTTTTTATTTTTTTAATAAAATAATTTTATT
Source organism: Euborellia annulipes (assembly GCA_023213315.1). Taxonomy (NCBI): domain Eukaryota; kingdom Metazoa; phylum Arthropoda; class Insecta; order Dermaptera; family Anisolabididae; genus Euborellia; species Euborellia annulipes. The sequence goes on from JAKCPI010005978.1 coordinate 17,274, forward strand.
TTGTTGCAATTAAATATCATTTCATCCGAAAGAGAGCAGCACGTGCCAGACAAAAGTACAGATTGCTTTTGGAAGGAAATTAAACAATTTGATTTTTACTTACACTTTTTTCTCATTCACACTCACAAATTTAATCTATATATTGTATATATGATATTATTGTTGTTGTATAACAATATTGAAGAAGAATAAAAACGAGAAGGCACTTTCTTTTGAAAGGTATTGATGATAAATAAACAAGGGATAAAAGGAAAACCGTAAGAGTTTTATTATATTGGGATGGGATGTGTATCGAGATCAAAACCTAAATTTAATAGCATCGTATAAAAGAAGAGGGAAGAGAGGCACTCCACAGCTTTCGGCAATTCAGGCCATATAAGACTTGATGATAACCGTTATTTGAATATTTGTTTTCGGGGTCCATTTGGTATCCAAATGGCTTAAATAAAATCATCGACTGCCGGAGTCCGAACCCGCGACTTTTTATACGAGGTTAGCACGCTAACCCCTACACCAAGCCCCGAGGGCGTATTCGTTTTTAAAAACACATGCCGTTGTGTGATATTAAGATCATTGTTAAGTCTTTCAACGAATACATTGTTAATTTTTGTTGAGATTGTCTACTAATGTCAACCGACTATCTTGTCACTACCATCTGTAATATTTTACACTTATACTGTCCTGAGGAAGAGCGCGACGGGCGGTCTAAACGTCGACAGAATAAATTTGTTTTTTATTTTCCTTGGCTGACTCCTTTCCACGCAACTATAATAATAATAATAATATAATTAATTATTATTTTTCTTCATTATATAAGCTAAAAATTTAAATCTGGCCCAATTTCTTGTTCCCAGGTGACCCGTTTCATTAACCAATGGGCAGAGTTGGCAAGTTTTATCCCGCCGAGTATAATACACGGTTTTATACATGTATAAAACTATCGCGGATAAAACTAGGCCGATGTATAAAAGGTATAAAACTGTAAAAAACCAACCCCCTCCCCCTGAAAAAACAGCTTAAAAGCTTTTAATATTTTATAATGTTCTAAAGCATTGACGATGTTGTTTGCTTTTTATTTAGTGAATAATATAATCAAAATGTTAATAATTGAAAAATGAAATTTTATTTGAATTTCCTTTCTCGTCGGGTTTGCGCATGCGCATCCAAGTTTTATACATTTTATACGTTTTACACAAGTTTTATCCGCGATTTTTGTATAAAACTGGAAAATTGTGTATAAAACCCAACTCTGCATCTAGTTTATTTCGTTTATTTCCTGTCTAGCATTTCTCTTGTAACCTTGGTTTGTCCCATAGACAAGTGAATTCTTTGTCTAATCAAATTATAATTAAATATTAAAGGTTCTATCCATTAAATTGTTAAAAAAAAATGTCTTTTATTAAGCAAGAAGACATTTCAAATGATATCAAATATCCGATTCATATTGGTAATTTATTTTTATTTAATAAACTTTTTTCTATCTCTTCTGTCATTTATTTCTAGTAATTCGTTTTCTTTTTAAATCACAAAATCTTACTTAAATATAGAATATTATATAACTTTTTCCATTTTTGCTTTAATTTTGATTTCTGAAATTTGCTATGTATAAACGTGGATGCTGACTCATCAATAAATACTTTATAAGCACCCTCTAAGATAAAGATGCCGCCTTTAAAATAAAATTTTTTATATTTTGGCCAAACAAGTTCACTTTTGAACTTGGGTTCCATGAAATTGGCGCTATTTAATCAGTCAAATAGAGCGAGATCACTCTAGAGACAAAGTCTAGGAGGTGTGTCCATTGGTACTCTAGCTAGATTTATGCCAATCTCGCTAGAGTTCTCTCAATGGTGTGTCCATTTGTAGATTGAGTCTCATATAGCTCTAGCGAGACTAAATCTAGCAAAAAATCTACAGTCCACACGTACAGTGAGGGACAATATTAAGTCCCACCCATGTGTTTTCTACTTGTGATTATTTCATTGTTTTTATAAAAGAAAATGAAAATCTTTATTGGAGATTTTCTAGGTTTGAACCATGAATGTTTCCACTAAAAAATATTTAATATTTTTTTAAAAACAATGTAATAATCACAAGTAGAAAACGCATGGGTGGGACCTAATATTGTCCCTCACTGTACCTTTATATTAACATTTATAAAATTGAAATGCTAATTAACAATTATTTAATCGTAATATTTTTTCAATATAAATTAACATTTTTATTTTTACAAATAATTAATACAAACATTTGAAATATATTGTAATTGTAAAAAATCTGCATTTATACAGTGTGCTAGATGCCGTGAAAATTATTGTCTCATTTGATTTTATGATGATTATTATTCTAGCTTCTCTAATGTGGATAAGTAAAACTTTTTTAAAAACAGAAGCTAGGATAATTTTTTTTTTTTTTTTTTTTAAACATTCACACTTTTTTCTCATTGACACTCACATTCACACACCCATTCACCAAGGGCGGATCCAGAGGTGTTTCTGGGAGGGGGGAATCTGGTGTGACTCGTCGCACAGCACACAATTTTTTCTTAATTTCGGTAATTTAAAGGCGCATTCTGTACTTGTTTGCCAGAATATAAATACAAATCAAATTTTTAAGTATTAATTTTTAAAGTTTTACATATATATATATAATATATATATACTATATAAATGCAGATTTTTTACAATTACAATATATTTCAAAAATTGGACTGGCCGATCAAAGTGAACCTCGGTCAACACTGCTTTGACTGGCGGAAAAGTCGTCGGTGAAATCGTCGATTAAACGACAAATATTTTGATGTAACAGGGGGGATATATGGCTGTAGAGTAGATGTTGAAAGAGGTAAGAAAAGAAGGAAATGCAGCCAGTGTATTTTCTTTATTGATTATCAGCCCACGGCTAACGTTTCGATCCCATGGCCTGGACCATCATCAGAGCTGGGGCTGTGTCAAAAAAGGCATATATACTTTCCCCGAAACGGGAGGGCCTAATGTGAAATAATAGAAACTATTTCGAAAGCCGACACGTACCTCTCACATACAATGAGAAGGGCCATTTATACTATAACTATAATAGTAGTTTCTATTATTTCACATGAGGCCCTCCCGTTTCGGGGAAAGTATATATGCCTTTTTTGACATAGCCCCAGCTCTGATGATGGTCCAGACCATGGGATCGAAACGTTAGCCGTGGGCTAATAATCAATAAAGAAAATACACTGGCTGCATTTCCTTCTTTTCTTACCTCTTTCGACAAATATTTTATATTATTCTTTTTGATTTTTATTTGTTTTTTCATTAGGTCCAGTTTTCCCATGCATTAATTGTAAAACCAATTTTATAAATTTATATTTTCTATGGAAGCATTCTAAAAAATGCTTATCACACGTTTTACAAAAAATAGATAAAAAAAATTTTGATTATCTCAAAAAATCATTAAAAAAAGGTAAAGTTTAAAATAATTTTCATTAATTTTTTTGATTTTTGAATAAAACATTTAATTTTCAGAACCCAAAGAAACTTTAGAAAAAAGCAAAATGGATAAAAAGGAAAAAACTCGATCAAATTCCAAAAAAGAAGAGTCTAAACAGGTCATTCGCCAACAAAAAAAAACATCCGGGAAGATACTTATGCGATATTTGTTCAAAACAATTTAATAAAAAATCTACTTTAAACGCACATTTACGTATTCATTCTGGCCAAAGGCCATTTGAATGCGATATTTGTTCAAAACAATTTAATCAAAAATCTACTTTAAACGCACATTTACGTATTCATTCTGGCCAAAGGCCATTTGAATGCGATATTTGTTCAAAACAATTTAATCAAAAATCTACTTTAAACGCACATTTACGTATTCATTCTGGCCAAAGGCCATTTGAATGCGATATTTGTTCAAAACAATTTATTCAAAAATCTCATTTCAAAAACCATTTATTTCTTCATTCTGGTCTAAAACCTTTTAAATGTGAAATTTGTTTTAAACAATTTAATCAAAAATCTAGCGTCAACAAGCATTTACTTATTCATTCTGGTCTAAAACCTTTTAAATGTGAAATTTGTTTTAAACAATTTAATCGAAATAGCAGCCTCAACACACATTTACGTATTCATTCTAACCAAAAGCCATTTAATTGTGCAATTTGTTGCAAACAATTTAAACATAAATCTAGTCGCGACAGACATTTTCTTCTTATTCATTCTGGACAAAAGCCATATAAATGTGAAATTTGTTTTAAACAGTTTAATGATAAATCCAGCCTCAACACACATTTACGTATTCATTCTGGCCAAAAGCCATTTAAATGCGATATTTGTTCAAAACAATTCAATCAAAAATTTATTCTAAACAAACATTTACGTGTTCATTCTGGCCAAAAGCCATTTAAATGCGATATTTGTTCAAAACTATTTAAACAAAAATTTAATTTAGACAGACATTTGGTTACTCATTCTGGGCAAAAGCCATTCAAATGCGATATTTGTTCAAAAGAATTTGGAAGAAAGTCCCATATCACAAGACATTTATCTATTCATTCTAGGGAAAATTGTTAGAGCAATTGGTTCAATTAGTCTGCTTGTTTGAATTGTCCTCCCATGGTGGAGCGTTTCTGACATGGTGTTATTACAACTGTGCACCGCTTTTACTTATAAAAGCAGTTACGCCATTATTAGCTATTTATTAGCATACGCTTTTTGTATTCCAGATTGTTAGTTTTCTTTCTATAATCATTGGTCTAGTTGTTCGTTTATTTTTATAATTATTGTTCCAAATTGTTTCAATATAACCTATATGATTAAATAAAATTTCACCCCCGGGCTTGGAGTAGTTGGTAGCGTGCCTGGCTTGTATACCAAGGGTCGAGGGTTCGGATACCAAAGTTTACTAATCTCTTTACATCAACGCTCAATTGGAATAAAAAGATAAATATCTGAACAATTAGGCCTACATTTTTCCATAAATAACAATGTCTTTAAAACAACAGAATTTAGATCAATTTGAGTTTGTAATCATGTTATTTTCGATTAATTTTTCTTATAAGGTATAATTTGTATTATGTTGTTTTTAGTTTATAAGTTTTTGTTTTAAAAAATATTTTATTGTAAAGTGTTGTTGGTATAATGTGTTTTTGATAACTATGTTTTTTATATAATGTATTATTTGTAAAGGGATGTTTTATGTACTGTATTTTATGTATTATGTAGGTTTTAATGATTGTATTTTTCTATAAAATATATGTATACAGAGGACTGGCTGGATGGCTAAGTCACAAGCCAAAATAAATAGAGAACCAAATAAAGAAAAAAAAAACAATCTCTCTTTCTCTAATATATATTTAACATATCATCAATTAATTAAGATGACATGCTATTTTAATTGTTCTGTTCCACTATGGGAAGTGGTGTTCGTAACTGTGCGCACTTGAAATAATATTAATGTTCAAATGAAGCATGGAGATATAAAATTGTTGAAGAGCATGAAAATAAAAAAAGACTGGCTCACCCATCATGCCTCTTAAGAGATAAACCTATGAGGGAGTCACCTAAGGGCGTTTCTTCTCGGCTTCGGTTGCTGGTCCGAGCTCTTGGGTGGCTGTTGTGTCCGCTTTTCTTGTTGAAATGCTTTGCTTTGAAATCTCATGGCATAACGTATGAATAATTTAGAAAAATCACTTGCTGAATTGCACCTTAAATTTGATCTTTTCAAGAGAACTTGATCTGGTCGTCGTCGAGGTGGTGCAGATGACAAGCTTGAGGGAGAGAACGAGCGACTCACATCAAGACTGAATTAACTGGAAGAGATACTCTTGATAGGTCACTGGACACAACAGTTATATGGGGATTCAAGAGGCTCAAGGGGGGTATTGTAATGATAAATGTGATTTTCTAAATTTTTCATGTTGCACGGGAGCGCGATTTTGGTACCTCTATGACGTTTTCAATGCCACCGTTATGTTGAAAAAAATGTCCATCGGTTCAGAAAAGTAAAAGGTTGCTTGTCTACTAAGATTAGACAGATGATGGTTAGCTCACTTGTCTGATTACTTGACTATTGCTCTCTTTTTGTTTTTGTTCAGAGACCTTAAATTTGATGCCTAAAACTCTCTAGATGAGTTCGTTGGATTTACAGAAGCCTAATCACCGAACTACCAATTGTGGTAATTGTTAAATCAGAAGAGGGGTGCCACTGGCGGATTGGGAAACTTAAGGATGAGGAGGGAGCAATTATAAATTAACATGTATGGAACATTTAAGCGCAAATAAACATATCTATCTAATATTTTTTGAAGTTATGTCAGTTTTGATTTTAATACAATAAGATAAAATAAGGAATTGACAGCCAAAAGAAGCAAGTGAAATAAAACTTTCTAATTAGTGACAGGTTTCTCCTTTAAGGGGGTTCAGGAGAGACGTCTAAACGTCATTGTATAAACCACATTTGCGTTTTTTTCCTTTCTATCTATAGCTGAAAAGATAGCATCAATCTACAGTTATATTTATCACATCGGCGACATCGTCCATTGATATAAACAATATCTTTATATCAAAAATAATTTTTTTTGCTTTATGGTATTATATACCATCAAGAGAAAAGATATTGGACAATATGGCGGCTACCTGGCATTGGAGCCTTATGGTAGGCATTGGAGCCTTATGGTAGGTAGCCGCCATATTGTCCAATATCTTTTCTCTTGATGGTACATTATATATGTCGTAGACAGATCGTGAAATTAGACAGTTCATGAACTGTCTAGACATTTCATGAACTGCAGCCAGATCGTGTAATGGTCAAACAGTTACATGATCTGGCTAAAAATTTTAGACAGTTCATGAAATGCAATTGGGCCATAGACAGATCGTGTAATGCTCGAGAATTACATGAAATGTCTAAATTTTTTAGGCAGTTCATGAACTGCCTAACAGCTTTTTTGCCGATCGTGCAATATCTGGGAACATTGAATTACTGAAAAGGAGACAACTGAAAAAGATAAAATATTAATTAAAGTAGCTACTTTTATTTATCATTTATTTACAAAGCTTAAAATATAAAATCTTTCGTCCTTTATTTCATTTTTTAATGTATTATTTAATTAAATTTTTATTTATTAACGCAGGGTAAATGGTTTTTTAGGTGATTTTTCAGCGTAATAACTGTCTAGATTGACATAAAACTGATCTCTGTGATTATAACTTGAAGTGTTGCACTCACTGTCCATTATGTCAAATTATTATAAATTTATATAAAAATTTTGTCAGTTAACGAGATATGTTTATTTACTTAGAAATGTTTTATTTAGTTAGAAGCAATAAATAGGCCTAAATAACAATAAATCAGAGTATTAGGTTACAATCAGCTGATGTTGAGTTTGTTTCGAGATCTTTATTTGCTTTACAAACAGTACACGATCGGCAAAACAGCTGTTAGGCAGTTCATGAACTGCCTAAAAAATTTAGACATTTCATGTAATTCTCGAGCATTACACGATCTGTCTGAGGCCCAATTGCATTTCATGTACTGTCTAAAATTTTTAGCCAGATCATGTAACTGTTTGACCATTTCACGATCTGGTTGCAGTTCATGAACTGTCTAATTTCACGATCTGTCTACGACATATACAATATAGGGGGATATTCACACTATAATGCCTCAGCAGCCGAGAGGTAAAAAAAAATTGTTTGAAGTTTCCTGAAAGTAATAGTCATAGTCAGACATGCGTCCATTCCCAAATTTGTTCCCTTTGTTGGTTAACCAATGCAATGAAATAAAGCGAGGAGTTAATGCGCGTGCCCACTGTACACTTCTAATAACTAGCCACGCTCCAATCATTGAACCTGTGTCAACCACGCGGGGCATTGCGCAAGAAAAATCTGTCCACACGGCACAGGAACTTCGGATATGGTGTTAAATTATTTAAAGAGAGATAAATTATAATAATTCACGTGAAATACATGCAAGGATGTTGATTTACAATTAAAAAACTTTATTATCTATTAACTTTTTCTTTATCGAGGTAAATAAATCTAAAGAAATTATTATCTCAAAAAAAAAAAAAAATCATAAAAAATGGTTAAACATGTCTAAATCAAAAAAAATAATACAACTATCCATTGCCGGATGTACAAGAAAGTTGTGTGATTTGCTGATACACCAAATTTTTTATTATAAGGCTATTTTATGGCAGGTAGAATTTTTCTCAGGAATGAAGGGCAGAAGAAAATGCAGTCTTAAAAAAAATATATATATTTTCAACAGCTAACGTTTCGGCCTTGGTTAAAGCCATCTTCGGAGCTGTTAGATTGTTTTTGCCTCATGTGACTCCAGGGCAGTACAATTTCTTCTAAAGAAGATGGCTTTAACCAAGGCCGTAACGTTAGCTGTCAAAAATATTTTTTTTTTAAAGAAAAAAATGCTGCCTTTCATACCAAATTGTTTGTGTCGACATATTCTTTCGCCTTTGTGGTTCATCTAAAGCTTAGCAATGGGGGCCCGCACTTAAATATTAAATTGGGAAAATTTCCATTATGTAAAAAAATATTTTTAATTCTCAATATAATTAATCTAATCCAAATGTAGATATAAGATTGAGTGGCTGTAGATATAGTTGATACAGGACCAAGGGAGTAGGCAGCCAATAAGTGAGCCTCTATATTAAATAAAAACTCTCAAGTGTTGAGACGTTTCGGCTTTATTCTGCTAATGCCATCATCAGTCAATTAGAGCTGGAAAGTCATACATTTAATTAATTTTTAAGTTGTTAATCATCACAAATACAAATAAAATATTTTATATAAGATATACAAAAATTCTCACAAAAATTCTCACCTCAGCCACTGACCTAATAATAGAGGTCATTAAAATGATAAACCATCTCAGGAATAATATATATTTGTAAATTAATAAACATTTTATCAAAGCATACTGTTACTTAAGCGAATACACACGTATTGAATGACTGGAAGCATACAAATTAAAATTATTTATATACCACATAATGTATATAAAGAAATATTCAATATAACAACTCTATACACTTATACTGTAAGAATTTTTGTATATCTTATATAAAATATTTTATTTGTATTTGTGATGATTAACAACTTAAAAATTAATTAAATGTATGACTTTCCAGCTCTAATTGACTGATGATGGCATTAGCAGAATAAAGCCGAAACGTCTCAACACTTGAGAGTTTTTATTTAATATAGAGGCTCACTTATTGGCTGCCTACTCCCTTGGTCCTGTATCAACTAATCCAAATGTATTAAAAATTTCCCACATGAATCATCATCATTAGTATTCTGCGTGTTGTCGATCAGTTGGTGGTCGTCTCCTTTATTCGTTCCTCAAATCGCCAATCAGTTTTCGCTTTATCTTTTTCTTCCTCTCGTGCTCTGCTACCAAACAAAAATCACTGAGTGGATTATTTAATCTATCATTCATAATGCTTATCAAAGAATCTTTAAGATTTATTTAAACAAAGATAACAAGAGGAATAAATTATATATAAATAAATCTGAATATAAATAATCAATCATATTAATAAGTTTATTCAATCATCGAGGAATACTAAGAATGAAACAATTTTATTTAATTTTATTTGTGATCTTTACGTTCACCCACGGGGAAATACGAAGAACGTTTCATGAAGGAGGCCTGCAGTTATTCCTAAAAGGTAGGCTCTACATTTTTTTATTTTAATTGAATGTTTAGCCCTCGGGCTTCTTCGATTTTTAAAAAATTGAGTATTCTTATTTTTTGGTTCACGAAAAGAGAGTACGTTGGGATTTTAGGGTTAATGGCAAAAAAAAAGCTGGCAAAAATATAATATATTGATATATTCCTCGGGTTCTAAATAAGTACCGACTGACTTCTCGAGCGGGCAGAGAAGTTGCACTCAGGTGAACACGAGTCTTCAGACGGCAGTTAATTTCAACGCTCCTAGTTGAGTAAATGGAGGAATCAACTACGTGTAGTTGCCTCGAATCCGCCCTTTGGTTCATAAAAAGAAAGTACGTTGGCGTTTTGGGGATAATGACATTAAAAAAAAAAATCATTTCCGTGTCAGTTTTTGATCTCTAATTACTCATAAATATGTAATAAAATAGTATTGTCATTATATTTATAAATAAAATTAATCCAATCATACCTTAAATTCAAAGTTTTTCTTAATATCGTTGAGTATCCAAAGTTTCCAGTATTTCAACAATAGAAGAGGGAGCGGGCAGCCAGGAACTAAGCCTCTACGAAATGAAACTCAAGAGTAGTGGAGACAGTTTCGGCTATAATTAAATATCGCCATCCTCAGTCCATTTTCGAGACTATGCACTCAAATGCCAATGCATTGAGTCAAAAGTAAAGTTGTCAATTGGTGGGTATTAATATACATAAAATGCTTGTACATATATCCCAAGCAATGCTAAGAGCTTTTATATACGACAAAATTGTCAATTGACAATTTTGTCCCTGGAACTGAATGTATCGTATATAAAAGCTCTTAGCATTGCTTGGGATATACCATCAAGAGAAAAGATATTGGACAATATGGCGGCTACCTGGCATTTGAGCCTTTTGGCAGGTAGCCGCCATTTATTTATTTATTTATTTATTATAGTTTTAAAAGGGTTTTCTCCTCTTTTAAAAAAATTGTTAAAAAGAGGCCCCCCCCCCCTTTTATACATATTGTCCAATATCTTTTCTCTTGATGGTATGTACAAGGCATTTTATGTATATTATTACCCACCAATTGACAACTCTACATTTGACTCAATGCATTGGCATTTGAGTGCATACTCTCGAAAATGAACTGAGGATGGCGATATTTAATTATAGCCGAAACTGTCTCCACTACTCTTGAGTTTCATTTCGTAGAGGCTTACTTCCTGGCTGCCCGCTCCCTCTTCTATTGTTGATATACAACAGCCACTTCACAAATTGTCGTTTTCAGTATTTATTAAGAAATCTGAAAAATGAATAATAAATATGTAAAGTGTGAAAGGAGAATTTATATTTTTAAAATTAACTTAAAAAATAGCGAAATAGAGGGGGGGGGGGGGGCGAGGGCAATTATGGCTACGTCTCTGGCACTATTATTATCTAATAATTTTACTTATTTTTTCAGATGCTGAAAAACCTTTTTTGACATTCAAATCCGAGAGTATGTTGGGATCTCCATATTCTTGCACTCCATCTTCCCCGAATGAAGAATGCTACGCCTGGGGCGCTGATAAACGTGCGATAATGCGAATTAAGCGCTTAGACGAGGAGGGAAATTGTACTGAAACAGTCGCCAACTTTATTAATAATGTCCTTATCTTCGAAAATGATGTAGAAAGATATGGCGGTCCTGAATATTACAATCAACTTTGGCCCATGAATAAATTAACTTTTGAACAAGAACCCTACGTAACACAGAGTATTTCAAATCAAGGTATGTCCATTTACGGAAAATCGTGCTCTTTTCAAGATGTGGGTCCCTGAGCATGCCTTTCCCCACTAAATATTAATAGATATATAAAATATCATTTCTCCTAGTTTTTAAATGTTATTTTGAATTGAGTTACCAATCAAAAGAAATAAATATAGATGAGGAATAAGGCTGAACGCACACTAATTGAGCAAAACGTTTTACTCATGAATTTTCACCCCCCCCCCTGAAAAACCCTGGCAAAACATTTTGTTCAATGATGGCCAATTGTGTTTTGTCTCCTCGGTGTGCGTTGACCCATAGAAAAGCATTGAATAAAACAGTTTTAAGCAAAAACATTATGTTCGAAAACGTTTTTGCTCAATTTAATACTTTTAATGATACTTGGTGTGCGTTCAGCATAAATGATCCCAAGTCCTGAAAAAGATCTTCAATAAATTTAATATAAATTGTTTATATTTATTTTCTAAGGACAACAAAATTTCAAGATACTGTTCTCATCATTGCAAACATACCTTCTCACTAATGTACTTGAAAAAAATTTTTGAATTAATTATTTATTTCAGGTATTGCTGAACCTTACTGGATTATGTCTAATGGAGTCGCCGTTTATATTTATGACGCTCCAGGATTCCTTTACCAAGATGAAAATCGAATGACATACGAAACCTACACTAAACCTCCCTACTTTTGGCCCGAAGAACCTTTCGAATTTCGATATACGACTTGCGAAGGTTCTGATATTCGAAGTGCACATGAACTGATTCTTCAAAATAATATAATCGGTGAGTGTGAAATCAATTTGTATTAAAAATGAATTCAATTTAATTTTATTTTGATTTTCAGCGAAACCCAAGGGAATACCTGATGAACGAATGATTACGCACCCCATTTGGTCTACTTGGGCTCGTTATAAAGCGAACATCAACGCCGAATTGGTACAGACATTTGCGAATGAGATTCGAGATAATGGCTTTAATAACAGTCAATTGGAAATCGATGACAAATGGGAGACTTGCTATGGAAGTCTTACGATCGATAAAGAAAAATTCCCTGATATGAAACAACTCACAGATCAACTCAAAGAACAGGGTAAGTTATATATTTTGCTGGTATTATTCTTTTGGAGCTATCTCTTGTCAATTTATGGGTTTAGAGAAGAAATTTTTGAAATTTTGTAGGTTTCCGAGTGACCTTGTGGATCCATCCTTTTATTAATAACGATTGTCCTACACTTGAAGAGGCTAAAGAGAAAGGCTATTTGGTGGCAACAAAAGAAGGAAGCACAGATACCAGTTGGTGGAATGGAAATGGAGGAATTGTTGACATGACTAATCCTGAGGCTGTCAATTGGTGGGCTGATCGAGTCAAGGTGCCTAATAATTCTTTCTAAATTTATAAATATATTAAATAATTTAACTGAAAATGTATTTAGGCTCTTCAAAATGAAGGGATTGATTCATTTAAATTCGATGCCGGTGAAACGAGTTATATGCCTGTAAATGCATATCTTCCCACTGTCAATTACACTCGTCAACCAAATGAATTCACACGGGAATATATCCGGAAATGTGCGGAATTTGGAAATATGATTGAAGTGAGATCAGCGGCTCAAACACAAGATTTGGATATTTTCGTCCGAATGGAAGATAAAGATAGCAGGTATTTAATTAATATATAAATAGAAAATAATCGATGATTAATCATAATGAATTATTATTAAAGATGGGGTTATGATAATGGATTACGTTCTCTTATCACGACTTTGCTCGTGATGAATATTCAAGGATACCCTCTTGTGCTTCCCGACATGATTGGTGGCAACGCCTATGGGGGAGAGAGACCTGACAAAGAATTATTTATTCGTTGGTTGCAAGCGAATACGTTCATGCCATCGTTACAGTTTTCATTTGTTCCTTGGATTTATGATGATGAGGTATGATTAAAAAACAAAAATAAAAATAATATGAAAATTATTCCAAGAGATTCTTGGCCTCCGGGATCTTCAGCCTATAGATGTGCTTCCACGTCAGCGGTACTTGAACATATCGATAGACTGGATATCACGGGTTCGTCTTCTGGGAGTCTGAGAACAGCAAATAAATATAAGCTACTCACAAAATGTGTTAAATTTATTAAGTCCGAAATGAAGCTTTTATGTAATATTAATATCTGATAGAAATGAACGAAAAAATTGAACGACAAATGAAAATGCTGGAGGTATTTTCAGGTCAAATTTCAATTCCACTATACAGTCAACGTTTCGGGCGAGCTCAGCATTTTCATTTGTCGTTCATCTATCTACACCAAGCTTTCCCAATCATCAACGAAAAAATTATTAATATGTTATTAAAATTTTCAGACAGTGGAAATTTCAAAAAAATATACAGCTCTACATGCGCAGTATGCGGAGAAAATAATCGAATTGGCAAAGAAAGCAACAGTGGATGGATCGCCAATAAATCCGCCTGTTTGGTGGATTGCTCCCACGGATACGGAAACGTTTAACATTGACGATGGTACTCTTTATTTATTTATTATTTCCATTATATTTAGTTGTAAATTTATTTTTCATCCCTTTTAGAATTCCTTTTGGGAGAAGATCTATTAGTTGCTCCGATCGTGGAAGAGAATGCAACTTCTCGAGATATCTATTTGCCAGCAGGTGTTTGGAAGGACGAATTGAGGGGTGATCAGATAACAGGACCACAATGGCTAAGGGGCTATCAAGTAGCCCTTGACCAACTCGCTTATTTTACAAAAATCAATTAATTTAATAAAATATTTAACTCAAGCTTAGCTTTCGTTTCTATTTACCTTTCATTAAAAGAGAACTGACATCCGTTTATCCTTTTCCTTATCATAATCTTCACTACTGATAGATACTGTATACGTACAAGAAGAGACAACTAAACGGATTCTCTTTCTTCTTCTATCTGCTGCAAACAAAATAAAGAATTTAAAAAAATGGAATTTGTTATTTTTTATGAAAATGCATATTAGACATTTTTTCCCTTGATATTTCTTTGTCTAATAATAAAAAATCTGGTGTGCTGTGCTTTCACACCAGATTTTTGTGTCAACATAAGCCAAGGCCGGTATTACACTGTAAAAGATTTTATAAAAGATTTTATAAAAGTTATTTGTCAAAGATATTTGACAGTCTAATCTGGTATTGTTTGGTATCTGGTTGGTATTAGATTTTATAAAAGATTTGAAGTAAAAAAAAAATGGCGAAAAGCAAGAAAAACGAATTTTGTTGGACAGTGGAAAGTACTAAAATGTATGATGTAAAAAAAAAACTAAAATATAATATGATCTTTTATAAAAGATTTTTTACAGTGTAATACCTGCCTATATATAAGTTCCCTACTTGATGCTGTAAGCGGTCTTTATGTGTAAATAAATAATCCTAGAAAAATTCATTTGAGTACATAACCTAAATATAAAATTTTGGTCTCAGGGGACCACAAAACATGTATTTCCATCAAAATCTCGACATCGAATTTTGGTTAATCTTACTATAAGACTCCAAGCACCCAGGGGGCGCTGGCTTACACTTCACTAGTTCACTCTTTTGACATTAGCCTCGTATACCAAAAGTCGCGGGTTCGGACCCCTGAGAGTCCGATGATTTTATTTAAGCCCATTTGGATACCAAATGGCTTAAATAAGAATGCCTGGACCCCTAATAAGTATATTAATCTCTATAACGGATATCGTAAAAGTCTTAAATGGCCTAAGTTGCCGAAAAGATGTGTGTATGTCCAGAGACGTACCGAGGCAGTTGGGGGCCTGGGGCGGCACTAGAAGAGGGGGCCTTATATTGAATTTTTCTTTTTTTTTTTGGGGGGGAGTGCTCATCTTTAAATATACCTCTCCCCCATACACAAAAATATTTTTAATATACCGTATCCCTGAACCCCAAGGGGTCAGAGTTGTGAAATTTTCATTAAATTTTGTTTTTTTTTTATAAATATTTGAGGGCCTATGCCGGTTCGGGGCCTGGGGCGGACCGCCCCTCCGCACCCCCCCCCTCGGTACGCCACTGTGTTGTGTGTGTGTGAATGTGAGTGTGAATGAGAAAAAGTGTGAGTGTTTAAAAAAAAAAATTTTTAATACATTTAGAAATGTAATTTTCAAAATATGGAAAATTGTAAATGCATTATAATCAGGGTCATAGACAGGCGGAGTATGAGGGATCAATTTAACTGCCCCCTCCCCCAAATTATATATTTAATAGGGTCCGACCGAAACAAGATTTTCACCCGAAACCGAAACCGAATTTCGGCTTCAATGTTAGTTTCGGCCGAAACCGAAAACTTCCTATACAAAATTCATATCATTTTACCTTTTGTTTTGAAATTTTTTCTGCCGACCCAATTGTTTCGGTCCTTCGGTATGCAGTTCGGTTTCCTTAGATAAAAAAAATTAAAAACAACTAGGAAATCGCTTCGAACTGAACGGTTTCTGATCGAAGAAACCCGAACCGAAACGACACTAGTGACAAAACAAATAGCGCGTGCAAATGAAAAGAACGAAAGAATCATGAACGTAGAGCTAATGTCAAATGAGTGAACTAGTGAACTAGTCAAGCGCCCACTGATGGCTTTGGCTGGGATTCTATCCTAGAGATTAACCACCTTTTTTTAGGGAGACTCGGGCAGGAAATTTTTTCCCTCCCATGAAAATCATTTTACCTTTTTTAGGAAGGAAAAATTTTTCCGCTCTTTTTTCTCCCTCACGTGCAAATTATTTGACCTTTTTTTTGCGTGCGAGTCTCATCCCATCTTTTCAGACTCAGGTTTCGGCTGGTTTTTGACCGAAACCGAATATTCGGTCGGCCCCTAATATTTATTAATTCCAGCCGTAAGAGAATTGCCCAAAATATCCATCGAGATTTCTTCGCCGGAGAAATCTGAACGTTAGATTAAAGCGGCGTTTCTACCGAAGACTGATATTAACGATCTATCAAATTCAAATAAGCGACTGCGGTACTGTGGTCCAGTAGTAGGGCATACTGAGTACATATCGGAAGGTCCGTGGTGCGACCCTTTTTTCGCCTTTTTGAATTAATAAATATTCGGCTATATGTTTTTATAGAATTATGTGCCTAAGCCTATAAGGACTGAAGATGGACGAATAAGTTTTGTCCGAAACGTCTCCTTCGGCATTTGGCATCCAAAGCTTCACCCTTTTCCTTACAATGATATGAGGAATCTCGAAAAATGGATTCTTTTCTTTGAAACTGCTCTTTTCCGGTCAGTTTCTTGATTTGAATACTCTCCAACTCCAGAAATTTATATTGATGGTGGGTCAAACGTCCCCTGGCCCCTGGAATCGAAATTGTGGCCTATTCGTGACAATCATAGATTTTTAAGACCAACGGGCACTCGTTAAATATTCTAATTCATAATCAGAAACGGAATTCGATCTGAGATCAGAGCCGCTTTTGTGATTATCGCTGCTCCTTGTTGGAGTGAGATCTATCTATCTCATGTTCAGTCCAGTCGGGTTTCTGTGTGGATCTTTGTTTGTTCATGCTGAGCGTGAGTTAAGAGTGTCATGGAGATAAATTTAGTGTGAACATGAAGTGATAATCTCTATATAATATCTTTTATAAATGAATAATAACATACTACTGTATTTTAGGTCACTCGTTTATGATATCAAAAATGATAAGTTATTTGATAACAGGGAACTATCATGTCAATTAAATTTTACATTATCTCTTCACGAGGTACTCAAGATTGTTTTCAAAAATGATTTTGGGAAAGAATTAGATAAATAAATCATAAAATAGATAAAATCAGTAAAATGATCGTTTTAAAAAGCTTGAGAATCATTCGAATGATCATTTGTGGAAAAGAAACGATGAACGTGTTTTGGTTAATTTCAATTTTGTGTTTTGGGGTATGCCAGGCACAAATAAGAAGAGAATTTCATGAAGGAGGTATTCATTTGTACTTGAAAGGTATGCTTTTTCTTTTAAATTTAGTAAAAAATAATTGAAATATAGGCCTATGTATTGTATATTAATAAGAAATTCAATTTACCTATTTCTGAACATAAATGGTCTACATTTTTATTGGTGAATATTTCCTTCAGCCTTCCTTTGTCTGATTTTGAATGAATTGGTTGGGGATGTCAGGAATATCCTTGCTTGTTTCGATAATAATGATGATTCGAGTTGTAGATTGTGTAATTAGATGATAGAAATCCAATTTCTCGTAGAGAGCTGTATTAATTATGCAAAAAGTCCATCCATTACCTAAAACATTAAACAAATTATGTCTATTTTCATCAATCATCAATTTACTAATAATTATTTTTTTTTATTTTAAACCACTAACAAGTAGGAGAAAATTTATAACGGGAGAAAGGCAGGGGCAGCCAAAAAACAATTGTTATAATCCTCATTCAATAAGCCTGGGAGGACATCGCGCCATTTCGGTTCAGAAGATACAATTTATATACTAACCCCGGGACCTTAAACAATACAAGTCTGAAGGTGGAACTGAAATTTCTATCGAAACGTCTCAATATATTGTTAATAAAAAACGGACTATAAGTAAATTATAAATGAGATTCAATTTTCTGCAACAAAGAACATTTATAAATAAATCAACAATGAAGATCATTTAACCTATATATAAATAAATATATATTCTACATCTCACTGAATTTCTTCCATACTTAAATACGGCTGGTCCTGCCTTTATCCTATTATAGATTTACACAGTCATTGACTTCAGAAGTTTAGAGAAAATTTAGATCTTTGTTTGTTCGAGTCAGCGGCGTAACAAACCTCCTAAGACCGGAGGACAACTAAACCAGGCCTTTAATTTGTATTTATATACTAGCTATATACGAGTATATACTAAATAATACAGATATACTAGACCTGCTATTTAGCCACAAAGAACATTTAGCCAATAGAGTAGAGTCCTGCACAGGCTGTATCCGCCCATGTCCATATTTTTTTTTCCGAGCTCCCGCCAGTAATTTTTTATCTGGTCCAAGCTCGCCCTTACCAGCCCGATATTCCGTGCCTGCCAGATTTCATTTGCTCGCTCATCCGCTCGATTCCCGTTGTTTTTTTAAGGATTTCAAATTCCCATCTGCAGCCCGGATCGAACACCGGTCTACGGGGCCATGCAAGACTCTACAATGTTCTTTTCTGAGACCAAAAGATTTTGAATATGTTCTTCTAATAATTGAATCTATTAAAAAGATTTATCTTCGATATTTCAGATGCTACAACACCCTATATATCAATCAAATCAGAGAACATGACAGGTTCTCCGATATCATGCACTCCTTCTGTCCCGAATGAAAAATGCTACGCCTGGGGGAAGGACAAACAAGCGATAATGAGAATAAGGCCTTTAGATGAGGAGGGATCCTGCCAGGATATCCTTTTGAACTATGATATTGCCTTTTCATTCCATAATAATATAGAAAGATATGGCGGGCCTGAATATTGGGAACAACATTGGCCAATGAATAAATTAACATTTTCAGAGGAAGCATTTGTTACGCAAGAATCTTCAAGTCAAGGTATGAATCTTTTAATTTGTAATTATTTTATTATGATGCGAGGTTTGTTGAATTGCTAATTGAAATTAAAAGTCTACTCTTTTACGTAAACCTGCTATCAGAGGGCGAATACAAGGGGGGACTAAGAGAGAATTATTTATAATTTATATTTTATTTATTAACTCAAAAGCCCAAGGAGACGAACCATGGAACTTTGGCTTTTGAGTTAATAAATATAAATATTATTAAATAGATAGAGCTTTGCTTGAAAAAGGAATTTTTTCAACCAATGCTCAACGAATTTGAGAGATGTGTTTGATTGAGCAAAATTGCGCCTCCTGGAGTCGATCCAGGACCTCCGAGCGGACTACCCTTTTCATAGGGCGCCGGCCAAATAAGCACATCTCGCATCCCCCTATTTTACTAATGAAATTAAAATTTCATTGAACGAGAAGCACGAGAAGATCTTAAAATACTGCAAGCACGATTGGAACTACGTCACGCGAGGGCTGCAAACTCACAAGAAAGGGCGATTTAACAAATATTAATTAACTAGGGTCTGAGATAGCAAATTTGCGAGATATATTTGTGCTTAAGATTAGGCATAAATATTATATTATGGTATTTGAATATCAAGAAAATCCTGTGACACCGGACCCCAAAATAATTTATCTTGTAAAAATTGAAATAATTTTTTTATTTTAGCTCTAACCGAACCATACTGGCTTTTATCTAGCGGAGTCGCCATATATTTTTATAATGCTCCAGCATTCCTTTCCCAAGATGAAGAAGAAATGAAATACTCAGTCCAAATTAAACCCCCTTACTTTTGGCCTGAAGAGCCTTTCGAATATAAATTCACTGTATGCGAAGCTTCTGATGTTCGAAGTGCACATGAACTGATTCTTCAAAATAATATAATCGGTGAGTATGAAATCAATTTATAAAAAAATAATAAATTGAATTTAATTTAAATTTAATACGATATTTAGCAAAACCCAAGGCGATACCTGATGAACGAATGATTACACATCCCATTTGGTCAACTTGGGCTCGTTATAAAAGGGACATCAACGCCGAATTGGTACAGACATTTGCGAATGAGATTCGAGATAATGGCTTCAATAACAGTCAATTGGAAATTGATGACTTATGGGAGACTTGCTATGGAAGTCTTACGATCGATAAAGAAAAATTCCCTGATATGAAACAACTCACAGATCAACTCAAAGAACAGGGTAAGTTATTAAAAAAAATAGTATTTGAAGAAGGGACTCTAGTTTTGGGTCAAATTTATTGTCCCATCATCAGTCGTTGATTCTTAAATAGTTAGACGGGGGGATACATTTAATTTTTCTTGTAATGCCCTTTTTTTTAAATAAAAAAGCACTCACACTTTTTTCCATTCACACTCAAAATCACACACACAGCCATACAGTCTTTTGGTGGCAACTTAGGCCATATAAGACTTTATACGATAACCGTTATATGAATATA
>JAKCPI010005979.1:0-53978 GCA_023213315.1 Euborellia annulipes
TTTCATTTTTTTTTCGATTTTCTCAAAAATTCGCTCTAACGATTTTGATTAAAATTCAAAAATCAATTATTTTTTAGATGCTCTTCTAATATATATTATCTTTTTGCCCTCAAAATTGTTTGAAGTACACTTTTCTTTTGTGCTTCATAGGAAAGATAGAATGGAACAAAATATAAATATTTTCCCATGTTTATAAATTTTATATCTTGAATTTTAATACATGTATATCGGTGGAAACTAAATATATGTTGACACGAAAAATCTGGTGTGAAAATCACTGAACACAACTTTCGATTACCGAAGGCAAGAGAAAGTTGTGTGCTCTGCGACAGTCACACCAGATTTTTTTGAATTGTGCTGATGATGTTTCAAAAAGTATTCATATAATGCAATTAGAATTTTACTGGGGCGGATTATATCATTTTTTTTTTTTAATTCTATTAAGGAAATAATTTTGATAACAATGGGCAGGTAAAGCTAATGTAATCGTTAAAAAAAAATCGAAATTTTTCTGAAGCTAACAAAATGCGTTTTGAGGTCCCCTGAATCCATTTAAGTAATTTTTGGAATGATGTCTGTGTGTGTGTGTGTGTGTGTATGTCTCTGGTAATTTATTTCGTCAACGAAAACTCAAAAACTATTCACCCAATTGTTTTTGAAATTTTGCACACATAAACTAGAGGTAAAGGTCAAGAATTAACAAACGCGTTTCGTTATTTCTTTGAATAATGGGTGGGCAAAGTTGTTTAGTCCGACCCTTTATTTGCTTATTCAGTCTATAAATTCTAAAGTTGACTCCTTTCAAAATCTTGATTGAATCCGCAGGTAATAAGAAGTTTTACTTAAAATTTCAACCCCCAAAAATTCTGATAATTATATGCAATATTTTCTTAGCATCAAACAAAAAATTGGAATTTGTTAATCTTCTCATATTTCCCATAAAGTACACTGCCCCGCAAAAAAGTGGCGCACTTTGTTTCTTCTTTAAGAAGACCTGTTCTAATCTTTTCTAATGATACTGTAATTTATTAAACATTTAATATGAATAAACTTATACATTTCTAAATAACTTTAGCACAAATTCAAAACATTTTAATCAAATTATACAATTTAAATAAAATAAAAATATGTGTATTTTCAATTTTTGAGACAAATCAACTTAATCTCGATATGTTTTGTTGGATATTAATTAAAAATTTTGTTTTCATACGAATTTCCAATAAATATAACAGAGAAAAACTAAAATGGGAAGATTATTTCAAAATATTAAAAATTTGGCGTTAATAAAAAAATTTCAACATTTTTGTCTTTGTTTTGATTAAATTATAATTATTCATTAAAATGATATGGATTTGTATTAAATTTACTTAGAAATGTATAAGATACTTCATATTAAATGTTTAATAAATTTCAGTATCATTAAGGTAGAGTCTTTTAAGAAGAAACAAAGTGCGCCACTTTCTTTGCAGGGGTATTTTAATGAAATTTTATATTTGCTGGTCCCCCAGCCTGAATCACAAATGTTACACTTTCTAGGCCTAAATGACTAAGGGAAAAAATGTCAGATATTATAGTTAAAAGCTTTTTTTTAATGTAATCAACTGGCATTATTTTCACGATATCCGGTCTGTTCTTTCACAACATTTCAAAGAAATCTTTCTTCTTATCAAGAGAATATAATTTCAGCCTTATCTGTGGATTTTTTTTTACTCACTATTAAAAGGCAATTAATTTTCTCTATAATATGCTTGTTGTGTTCTATATTCGGATTGATTATAAAAACTATTTCTAATCAAATCTGGGTCTGTATCAATAACAAGAATTAAAAAATTTTCATTAGGTTTTTTCCTGATTTATGACACTGGCAAAAACATTTCTCGTTTTATCGGAGCTCTCGGGGGACTAATTAATAATATCGTTCATATTCACTCTTACCTATACCTATAACAAAAAATATTCTTTTACAGTAATTACATGCCATTGTCAAAAATTTTGGCGATAAAAATTTAAAACCCTTTAAAGTACGTTAGAAAAACTCTTTTAAAAAGTTGTTTATTTCAGAGTTCTATTTATTAATTCCTCCGTTCCTCAACCTCATGGGCGTAACTAGGGAGTGCCGGCCCCCCCCCCAGCTAAATTCTCTAGTTACGCCTATGCTCAACCTGCAATTGATTTCAAATCAAGATTTATTTGGACAAAATCTTTCAAAAGATAAAAACTTAATTTCCTTTCAAATTTCGAAATGACATTTTCTAAGTTCTAAGAAGACATATTAAAGATTTAGATTGTTTTCCGTCCTGAAATTTCTATAATTTGCTAAACTACCATAATATAATATTTCAATAAATTTACATATAAAACAGGGGCGTATATAGGTGGGGACCGAGGCCCCCCCCCCTCCCGAAATTTTCTAAATTTAATTTTCGTTTTTTGTAATTTAACTTTCCCTATAATGGAAGTAAATTTCTGTTGGGAATTTTATGTAAATAAATAAATAAATAAATAAATAAATGCATATAGCCCTATAGGGATATAGAGACAATAATGGATCTCGGCCCCCCCCCCCCCCCCGAAATGTTTGCTCGGCCCCGCAGCACGAAAATCCCAGGTTCCGCAAAAGAGTGAAATGTACTGCGAACGGCACATGAAAAAAATTTTGGTTCTGCGGGTGGGAAAAATTTTGCTTCTCTAAAAATAAGGTAAAATATTTTTGCGGACGGGGAAAAAATTTTGGTTCCGCGAAAAAAAAAAAATAATTTTTGAGAACAGGCCCCCCGAAAAAAAATTTCTATATACGCCCCTGATATAAAACTTAATTCTTTCTTTTTTAATTCATGGGTGCTGCCTCTAGTGTTTAATGTTCTTCCCAACGGTGCCGTGAACTTCTAAAAATTGGGAAACTCTCTCTTAAAGAGTTATAAGACCCCCCCCCGCCCCCACTCCTGACTAGACGCAAGCCGAAGGCGGGCCGCGCGGCTAGTATAATATTAATTGTGAGTTGATGGAGAATATGGCTGTTTAACTTGATAAGGATAGCGAATAGAAGCCAGGAAAAATCAAATAAAACAAAATTTTTATCAGATTTTCCTTTATTTGATCGTCGACGTTTCGGACGCCAGTCGCGCCCTTCCTCAGGACAATAATCGTCAAACAAATACAGATGGAGGAATTTCTAACGAAAATTAAAATCGCGTATGAAGCAATACAATTTCAGTTTGAAACCTATTGATATTTTATTGCTTCATACACGATTTCAATTTTCGTTAGAAATTCCTCCATCTGTATTTATTAGTATAAGGGTATTTTATGGCTGGTGGAATTTGTATCAGGAATGAAAGTTGGAAGAAAAATGCAGCCAGAATTTTTCTTTAAAAATATATTTCAACAGCTATCTGACGTTTCGGCTTTGGTCAAAGCCATCCTCGGAGCTGCTGTATGTGTGTATATGTATATTATATGTGTATATATGTATATGAAGACCAACAGCAGCTCCGAGGATGGCTTTGACCAAAGCCGAAACGTCAGCTGTTGAAATATATTTTTAAAGAAAAAATTCTGGCTGCATTTTTCTTCCAACTTTCATTCGTGATTCATCTGTATTTGTTTGACGTTTGATTGTCCTGAGGAAGGGCGCGACTGGCGTCCGAAACGTCGACCATCAAATAAAGGAAAATCTGATAAAAATTGATCTAGTTTTTGTCTGATTTGATTTTTCCTGGCTGATATTCGCTATCCTTATTAATTGGGAGTGTTATAATAATGATTAATAATCCTCGTAAATTGTGTAAAAACAAATGCCTATATCAATTTTGGCTAAATGTACAGTGAGGGACAATATTAAGTCCCACCCATTCGTTTTCTACTTGTGATTATTTCATTGTTATTGGAAATTTTCTAGATTTGAACCATGAAAGTTTCCATTAAAAAATAGGTATAATATTTTTTTTAAAAACAATGAAATAATCACAAGTAGAAAACTCATGGGCGGGACTTGATATTGTCCCTTACTGTACCTGAGGCACAAAAAAAAAAGTTAATATCAGGTTACAAAAACAGAAACACAAAAAAATAGAAAAAAAAAACTAAATCGACATCGATGCATAATCAACTTTCTTTTAATATTTCATTTTATTATCTCGGCAAAGATAAAACATAAAAGTGAAATGCAAATTAGTTGACATAAATTTTATACTAGAATTAATAAATTCTTCATAATAAAAATTTTATCAAAACAAAAAACAAAAAAAAAAAAACTATTAAATAAATATTTAAAACGCCAAGGATATTTTTTTTTAATTTCATCAAACATTTCGTAAATTTTTTTTTTTTTAATTAATAAAATAATTCGATTGATCAATCTGATGATGATGATGATCCTCAAGGAAAGAAAATTTATTGTCGTTTAGGTAAATATATTTAAATTAAACGATAAAAAAAAAAATTTGATAACTAAATAAATCTTTATATTGGATTTTTATTAGCTGGTGGAAACAAGTTGTGCTGGTGGGATGGAAATTAGGCAACGGAGACATGGAGCTCGTTAGGGGCTCGGACGTTTTGTTTATTTCCTCTGGACCTGGATAAAATTTATTTACGGTGTCCGGATCTAATAATATTCACTCTAGTTTATTTAATAATTTTATATTTAAGGGGATTCAGGAGCGACGTCTAAACGTAGGCAACTTTAAAAAAAACTAGACTATTATAAGGAATTTTTCAATGCGGTTTTTTTTAAATGAATTAAATTCATAAGAGATTATTGGGACTTGGAGCTATAATTTTTTTAATGACTTATTAAAAAAATTATCGTAATTAATTTTTTTGTTATCAAGCAAATACAAAAAAACAATCTGTCCCAATAATCTTTAATTTTTTTTAAATTTAAAAATGAATTTATTGTTATTATTAATCACATATTAATTAAGAAATTTTTAAAATAAGCTTAGATGATTTATTTAAAAACCAACTGTCAAATTAGTTCAGCATTCTTGCAATAGATGGCAGGCTAGTCTAACAGCCGATTAGCCTAATGGCCTATATTTATATATTTTTATGTTTTTATAAAAGATACATAATATATAATAACATTTATAAAGTATTTATTATTAAAAGATAAATAAAAATCAACCAAATGCATTAAATATTATTAGCTACCATTCTGACATCTCTTGGCAAATTTTTGAATTACTTGATATTTTGGGCTTACTTTTTATGACACACTACCCCCTCTTATCGGGAAAAACATGCATAACACCTTCGCTCCTATTCCGCATTAAAGTTATACTATCATCTGCGTAGCCCGCCTGATGACACTTTTCTATGCATTTTTTTCCAAGTTTTTATTTTCTTTCTCTGCCTAAACACAGTTTAAAGAATTTTTATATTATTTATTAAAATATAAAAAATTTTTTTTTTTTTTACTTAGAAAAAAAAAAAAAAAAAAAAAAGAAGAGAATGATGCATAAAACAAACGATTTGTTTTGAGAGATCCTTTCAACATCTCTTTATTCTTTAACTTTTTGAACATTCTGCCAAATTAAATAATTATAAAAATTTAAAAATATAAGATACAAAAATTTATCATTTCTTCTCTCTACTTGAATTTCTATACAATCAAACTTGTGATAATAATCAATCAGCTCCGGGGTGAGTTATGTGTTTCTTTCTGTTCAGTTTTTTTTTTTTTTTTTTTTTATTCGCGTTCTTTCGTTCATCTAAGACCATACACATTTCGTATCCAAATAGCTTAAATAAAATTATCGGATTGCCTGGGGTCCGAACCCGCGACTTTTGGGATACGAGATTAACACGTTAACCCCTACACCAAGCTCCGAGTGCGAATTGAATATATTAAACTCCTTAATTACTTTCTCTTGCCTCTATATAGGCGTATGTTAATATATTGAGAAAGAAAGTGTGTGAAGAAAGTATTAGATTCATGTAAAAATTGTGGAGATTTTGATGGATATACTCGTTTTGAGGTCCCCTGAATAAAAAAAAAAAGTGGTTTTTGCAACATGGTCTGTCTGTGTGTGTGTCTGTGAACAAAATATCTCAACTACGATAAGAGCTAGGAGGTTGAAATTTTATAACTAAGTTAGGCACCCCCTGGGTCGTGACACGAAGCTTTTGAACAAAATCGGCCACTTTACTGATGTATTTTTTCAGTTTTTTGATTTTCTCAAAATTCGCTCCAACCATTTTGATTTAAATTCAAAAATCAAATATTTTTACTTTCTCGTACCCTATATATATGTAATATATAGAGAGAGAAAGTATTGTTTAGATGCTCTTTAAAATGTATATTCTCATTTTGCCCTTGAAATCTTCTGAAGACCTCTTTACTCTTGTACTTCATAGGAAAGATTGGAGATATGGTTGCCATGGCAACAAAATATAAATATTTTTGTATTTTATGGCTGGTGGAATTTGTATCAGGAATGAAAGTTGGAAGAAAAAGCAGCCAAAATTTTTTCTTTAAAAAATATATTTCAACAGCTGACGTTTCGGCTTTGGTCAAAGCCATCCTCGGAGCTGCTATTGGTCATCATATACATATATTTTGAATTGTATCAGTTATTAAAATTAATTTAGGATATAACATCAGGGAGAAAAGTCTTTAGTTTAAGACAAACTTTTTCCCTTCTTTAAAATTTCATTTCAAAATTCCAACGGGAAGTTGCCTAAATAGACCGTGAAAGAGAGACGGACATTAGCGAATTTTATATATATATATATATATTTTCATACATTTATCTCATGCTTATATTGCAAGCATCTTTATTGATGATTTTTCCTGGTTCCAAATTAACATCGAAACATTAGCTTACTTTATTAAATCCTCTTTATTCTGAATAGGTGCTCGGCCATTCGCTAGCATATTCGTTTCGGTAGAGGCTGATGGCAAAAATGAAATGCCTCCTCCTGAGTAAGGAAACGGGAACTCACCTCAAAGTAACCACAACATGCCAGGTGTGACACTAATTGCTGAGAGCCGTCGTCCCTCCATCCAAGGCAAAGCAAAAAGAATTTAAAACAAAAGAAATATGACAAATTCAAATTCTCCTTTAATTATATTTGACCATCCATTCACATAATGATTAAATAGAGTTGTTATGATAAATTATCTTAAATAATAAAAAAGTGTTTATAATGCACTTAATACTATAATGAATGGCAGGCACCACAGGAAGCAAATATTGCTTTCATTCAAATAGAAGCTTTCAACCTTGTCTTCTGCCCTCCCTTCTATAATTAATCAACATAGCCACCAGCTAGCTAGGCCTATATATGCAATAGGACTAGAGCCGGATTAAGGCTAGGGCAGATGTTCAAACACACACCTCCAAATTAAAAAATAAAATAAAATAAAATAAAAAATCTGGTGTGACTGGTCACACTGGACACAACTTTCTCTTACCTTCGGTAATCGGAAGTTGTGTTCTGTGCTTGTCACACCAGATTTTTTGTGCTCACATATATTTATTGATAGTTTCCGCCGATATATTAGAATTCAAGAAATAAAATTTATATAACCTACATGGGAAAATATTTATATTTGTAATCATTTCTCCTATCTTTCCTATGAAGTACAAGAGTAAAGTGTGCTTCAGAGGATTTCAAGGGCAAAATGAGAATATACATATGAAGTAGCATCTAAAAAATATTTGATTTTTGAATTTCATTCGCCTCCAAGAACAAAATTTGCCCCCCCCCCCCCCAAGAAAAAGTTGAAATGAAGCCACTTCTTCTAACTCAATTCCTTCATTTTTGAACACACACACACAACACACCCCAAAAAATTAGGAAGGAGGGAGGAGGGGGGGGGGGATTACCCCCCCCCGAGATTGAAAAAAAATTTTTAAAAAGTTTTTTTTTAATTTTTAAACATTCACACTTTTTTCTCATTCACACTCACATTCACACACCCATTCACACAGTCTTTTCGGCAACTCAGGCCATTTAAGAACTTTAGACGATAACCGTTGTAATTAATATATATACCGGTATAGTGGGTTCAGGCATTTCTATTTAAGCCATCTGGTATCCAAATGGCTTAAATAAAATCATCGGACTGCCTGGGTCCGAACCCGCGACGTTTGGCATAAGAGGTAGGCACGCTACCTACTACGCCAAAAAAAATTAGGAAAAAAACGTTTTGCTCAGGGCGCAATTTTGAGTTATTAATTCTTAAAGTTGCGATTTCTCCCATAGGAAATGTATAGAGAAATATTTATGTATTCTTTGCATTTGTATATTCTATGAATGCAAACAAATCCTCAAGCAGGCGCTTGTTTTTCTTAAATATGGAGAACGGGAAATAACTTAACCTCTTTTAATCTCAATTTTTCCATTTGTTTACTTTTTAATTTTTTGCTTACATACATCAGAATGTAAACAAATGTGGCCATTTTTTTTCTTTAATATGGAGAGATAACCTCTAATAAAATGTTTAATGTCAAGAAAATCCACAGAGAGAGCGTCCCTTTGAATTTACTAATGTACATTTGGATTCAGATAACCTCAAAATGTGTATATCCATCAAAATCTCGACATCGAATTTTTGACATGAATCTAATACTTTCTCTCTCTCTATATATATATGTATATTAACATATATATATATAGGTAAGAGAAAGTAATAACAATACAAATATATTTAACATGGTTGTATGTTTTTGATTAGCGCTTTATGTTCCCCGGGAATCGAACTCATGATCTCTAGCCTTTCCGGGACATCGGTGTGCTGTCCATTGCACCAGACCCCCGGACCCTCGACCTACACAAACAAAAACTCACTTCGGTTATATATGCAAGTTGGCCGTGCATTTCACTAACAAGCATAGTCTCTGATTTTAATAAAATTTGTCATAAATATTTTTTTTTTTTTAACATTCACACTTTTTTTCTCATTCACACATTCACACAGTCTTTTCGGCAACTGAGGCCATTTAAGACTTTTAACGATACTCAGTATGTTTTAATATATCAATTGGGGGTCCAGGCATTTTTATTTAAGTCATTTGGTATCCAAATGCCTTAAATAAAATCATCGGACTGCCTCGGGGTCCGAACCCGCGACGTTCGGTATAGAAGGTAGGCACGCTACCAACTACTCCAAGCCCCCGTTGGCTGTCATATAATTAGAGCCTACAATTTATTTCAAAAAATCAGCATAAAAACATTCACTTCTAAAAAAACAACTATTGTTAATAAAATTATTTATATAACATCTGTTTTAAAATTACTGCTTTCATAATAGTATAATAAGTTAAGAGAAAAATTATTATCTTTTTCTTTTCTTTTAATTTGATTTTTCGCAGCAATTAATGTTTGTCTTTAATTAATTCTAATTTAGCGTTAAGTGTGTGTTTTCTTTTCTTTGAAATTAGGGAACATTTCATTATTTTAAAGACTTGAAACAATGTTTACAAGTAAATAGATGGCTGCAGGTCGAAAAAAACTTTTGCAACGAAGAAGAGGGAAAAATCGGAAAAGAGGGTTCGAGGAGGCATCTGGAGGGGACAAGGAAATTTGATTAACGATCTATCAGGTATATTATTACATTCAGAGTTCATTCAAAAATTCAATTTAATATATGTATTAATTTTATTCGCTCAGGCACTTCTTTATAAAAAATAATTTATTATTAATAATAATTATTTTTTATAAAAAGTGCTCTTAAAACTAGAACATTTGTTTTGGAATTGTCCGAAGATTTAAATTAACAATAATTGTGTATTTATTTTATTTGTTTTAAAGTGAAACTTTTATTATATCCTCCCAAATTTTTTGGCTCTTATATCAGCATGTCGCGTTACAGGCCGTGACGTCAAGTGCCGTGACGCTACAAGTCATGACGTCACAATCCGTGACGACAAAGGAATAAGATTTTTTTTTAAAAATTCACACTCACACCCCACAAACTTTTTCGGGAAACTCGGCCCTTTAAAAATTTTAAAGGTTAATTTTCTTATTTATAAATTAAACTAGTAGTGGAGGAAACAAGGAAGTTGGAAATTTAATATATATAACAAATTATAAGAAAATAATTGTGAGATTTAATAATTCAATTTTTAAATTGATAAAATATAATTTTTAAAATAATTTAAAATGATCCCGAGCCAGCCAGTTTCCCATAATTACCAAAAGGCGAGGGCCAGCCGCAGGCGGCCCGAGCCAGCCGGCGGGGGGTCCAGGGAGGCGAAGCCCCCCGTTTGATCGCCGCCCGCCTTTGGCGGGCGGCGCGACTAGTTACCAAATAAATATCGTTCACAGTTTTTAATATGCCTGTATTGATTTACCATTATCATTCATCATTTTCCAATTATTAAGTTAAGTTAAAAACGCGATTTTAATACCCTTATTTGAACACTTTTCTGAAAACTTTCAGTTAAACGCCTACGATCCGAAAAAGTTTCACTTGCATCGTGGTTTCATAAAACCACACTGATTTTATTTTTTTTTGTTTTTTTGTTTTTTTGTAACCACTCAACTCCATTTGTAAAACAAACACTGTTGAACAAATAAATTTTTTTTTCAATTTTTCAATTTTCAATATTCGCTCAGGGGCCCACATCTTGTGGGTACGTGGATGGCGACCACGAGCTGCCCGAGCTGGGACAGACAGTCCTTCAGTTCTTTGTATGTCTGTCTCTTCCTTCCTCTTTTCAACAGGCGTCAGACCGTACGACGGGCCGGCCTGTCCTATTTCTTTCGGTCGCAAAAACGCTTGCCAGGGAAATAGTGAGGTCCGCTGACCCCACATCGCGGGAAAAAGGCGAGAACAGAAAAAGAAGAAGAATATGTATTAATTTTATCTGAAAAATTTACGAGCGAATACGATTAGGTGGACGAGATAGACAAGGGTAAAAATCACGGGCGGGACTAGAAGAACGGGGGAGGGGGGGCAGAGGAGTTCGGCCTGAGAAGGTCCCTCCTTTAACGAGTTCCGATATTCTATTATTATTATATCTTTTAGCGAGACGAATAGCTGAATCCGAAATGTACCGGTAGTAGGATAAAATAAAAAGCCCAATAGATGTTTTTTTTTTTTTTCGTTATTTTATTCAAACTCATAGCGCCGTTTTGATCGTCTATGCGACCATCTTCATAGCTAGGGTTTTGATGAATCTTACAACTCGCTTGGTGAAAGTTATTATCTACTTTGATTCTGAAATGTCTATCAAAAAAGAGCTAAACTTCTGATTGAACCCATAAAATGAAGATGGTCGCATTGTCAACCGAAACGTCGCTCTGGGTTTGAATAAAATAAAAAAAAAAAGCAAAGGGGTCGTGGGACCCCCATCAGGAACCATGTTCCTCAAGCATTTCTTCTTCAGCCTTAATATGAATATTATTTTTAAAAAATCTGGTGAGATAGTCGCTTAACTTTTCTTACCTTTGATAAGAGAAAGTTGACATTTTAAAGAGCATTTAAAAACTAATTGATTTATGAATTTTAATCAAAATCGTTGGAGAGAATTTTAAGAAAATCGAAGAAAAAAAAAAAACAAACTGAAAAAGCACATCAGTAAAGTACTAGTACTCTTTAACCGATTTTGTTCAAAAGCTTCGTGTTATATCCCAGTACTTACATCTCAAATTTGTACCTGCTAGCTCTTTTCGTTCTTGAGATATTTTGTTCACAGACAGACACACACTCACACAAACAGACC
Source organism: Euborellia annulipes (assembly GCA_023213315.1). Taxonomy (NCBI): domain Eukaryota; kingdom Metazoa; phylum Arthropoda; class Insecta; order Dermaptera; family Anisolabididae; genus Euborellia; species Euborellia annulipes. Next base: position 11,679 of record JAKCPI010005979.1, read on the forward strand.
ACCTTTTTTGAATTCAGGACTCTCAAAACGTGTATATCCAACAAAATCTCGACATCGTATTTTGACATGAATCTAATACTTTCTCTCTATATATAAAATATAGATATTTGGCATTTGGTATCCAAACGCTAAACTATACCAAGCCCGAGGACACCCTTCTGCTTTATATTTATCTATATAAAAAAAAATGGGTCCAAATAAAAGTAAATTTTGTGTCGCAATTACCATGAGATGACGCATGAAATATAGTCCTCAAAAAATGGTCTTTCACTGGTATGTCAACTGTATACACATATTATTTTTTTTATACCTCCATTAATAGCTATTATTCTTTGCGGAAATAAAATTTTTACAAAAATATTTTCGTTATCTCATTATACACAAATTTCATAAAAAATAAATAAATAAATAGATAATCTTCAATTGATATTAATAATAAAAGAGTCCTTTAAGCCTCGAGATCCCGTTTCAGTTTTTTTAGCTAATTGTATTGTTATCTAACCTTCGGACATTTTTATCTTGCTTTTCAATCTTCGATGAGTTTTAATGATAAATTAAAATTTTTTTTTTTATTACCATTTCCATAAATCGTAAATCATAATCAAACAAATTATTATAAATTAAAATATTTTTAATTATATCCTTTGAAATACAGACAAACTTTTGTTAAAACCTGAATCACATTTTATTACCGTTCGTGTTAAATATTATAATAACTAAGCGCTTGGGTTCGCTCTTTTTAAAATTCCTCATTAAACTTATATTCATTCGCCTTGTGATTTATTTTCCTAAAGAGTGGCCACTTTGTCATTGAGGTCCTCAGAATCCAAATAAATGGTTTTCGCGCTGTCTGTCTGTGAACAAAATATCTCAAGAACGAAAAGAGCTAGGAGGTTGAAATTTTATATTTAAGTTAGGCACCCCCCTGGGACGTGACACGAAGCTTTTGAACAAAATCGACCAAAGAGTACTAGTACTTTACTGATGTACTTTTTCAGTTTTTTTTTTTCGATTTTCTCAAAAATTGCTCCAACGATTTTGTTTAAAATTCATAAATCACATTATTTTTTTGATGCTCTTTCAAATGCATATTCCCATTTTGCCCTTGAAATCTTCTGAAGACCACTTTACTCTTGTGCATACTTCATAGGAAGGATAGGAGAAATGGTTGCCATGGTAACAACCCGCGATTTTTCCATTACTTCCTCTCGGCTGCCGTAATGGTTTTTTAACTCGATTGAACAGAAAGAAGTCACAGGGAGCCAAATCAGGTGAATTCGGTGGCCGTTGGATGATATTTGTTGCATTTTTCGTCAAAAAATTTCGAATACTGATGCCACTGTGCGTTATCATGGTGCAAAATCCACGAGTTTTCTGCCCACATTTCTGGTTTCTTTCGGCGAATCGCTTCAAGCAATCGTCTCATAACGCCTAAATAATACTCTTTGTTTACTGTCTGGCCTTCTGGCAAAAATTCATGATGCACTCTACACCGTTGTAATTCATGAAAACCGTGAGCATCGCCTTCTTTTTTGACTGAAAACGACGTGGTTTTTTTGGTCCACTTTTGAACAGCTCATGCCACTGTTAAACGACCGTTTTCTTTAGAGAAACACTTTTCCAACATTTCCAACGTTCGCGCACCATTAAATCTGTTTTTTACGCAAAATTTAATACAAGTTCGTCGTTGCAAATTTAAATCCATTTCTAAAATTGTAAAAAATCGCCAACACACACAGAGATAGATGTACTCTTGGCTACGTAACTTTTGCAAGTAATCTTGTCAATCTATGAGGCTAAGGTTTAGAGGGAATATCAACAACAGATGTACCAACTTAACAAAAAAAAAAAAAAAAAAAACAGAACTCAAATCGGGACAATGGGAGCACCACACGGGGGTTATTCCGGGAACTTTTTGATCAAGTTGATATAGACACAAAGAAATCTGGTGTGACAAGCACAGAACACAACTTTCGATTACCGAAGGTAAGAGAAAGTTGTGTGCTGTGCGACAGTCATACAGAGATTTTTTCTTTTTGCACGTGTTCGTCGGGGTCACCTATTCCGAAGTTGAAAAGTGTAGCTATTGCCTTAACAAGTACGATTTCAGTTCGGGATTGTTTCTATTCCATTATCCAGAGATAATGTCTGTCAATCGATAAATAAGATTTGTTCTCATTTTGAAAAATAATTCATCAATGTGCATTTTTGAAACATCAGAAAAAAAAATACCGTTAAATAACTTATTTGTTAACTAAAGAAGTATAAATTAATAACTTTTTATCTAATGATGATGCCCTTGGCAGGGGTGACCAGATACATAAAAAAGTAAAAACTAAAAATCAAATTGAGAGCCCCGTGAAACGTTTTATTATGAATTAATACTATGTTAATGTAAAATGTAAGCTTGGAATGGCCTTCGATATCTAGAGGTTATAAATATTTATATGTACACTATTGCATTTCCACATCGTTTATTCTTGAAAATTACATTTTTCACTGCAATTTGGGTATCTCCTTGACTCTCAAAATCATCCAGCTTATATCAATCGCTGAATGCAACTCTCAAAAAACGCAAAATATTAACACAGTCGCACAGCACACAATTTTCTCTTACCTTCGGTTATTGAAAGTTGTGTTCTGTGCTTGTCACACCAGATCTTTTTGCGTCGAGATATATTTAGTTTCCGACGAAATATTATTTTTTTTTTTTAAACATCACACTTTTTTCTCATTCACACTCACATTCACACAGTCTATTCAGCAACTTAGCCCATATAAGACTTTTATGATAACCGTTGTAATGAATATATCTATTGGGGATTCAGGCATTTCTATTTAAGCCATCTGGTATCCAAATGCCTTAAATAAAATCATCGGACTGCCTGGGGTCCGAGCCCGCGACGTTCGGTATAGAAGGTAGGCACGCTACCAACTACTCCAAGCCCCGTGGGCCCGCCAATATATTAGAATTCAAGATGTAAAATTTATAAACACGGGAAAATATTTATATTTTGTTACCATGGCAACCATTTCTCCTCTTTCCTATGAAGTACAGTGAGGGACAATATTAAGTCCCACCCATACTACTTATAATTTCATTGTTTTTAAAAAAATATATATTTTTTTAATGGAAATTTTCATGGTTCAAACCTAGAAAAATTCCAATAAAGATTTTTATTTTCTTTTATAAAAACAATTAAATAATCACAAGTAGAAAACACATGGGTGGGACTTAATACTCATTATCAACTAGGGGGGTGCCCCTCCCCCCGAATGCTTGTGGCCCACCCCAGAAAGCTCCCTGCGAAATTGAGAAAATATGGGGCTTTCCAGGCCCCCCCGGAGGATAGCTGGTCCCATGCCCCCCCCCCCACCCAAATTCTCTAGTTACGCCCATGTTAATACTGTCCCTCATTGTAAAGTGGTCTTCAGACAATTTTGAGAGCAAATTGAGAATATACTGGTACATTCTAAAAAAATAATTGATTTTGAATTTTAATCAAAATCGTTTGAACGAATTTAGAAAAAATCGAAAAAAAAAAAAATCTCAAAAAACTCCTAGCTCTTTTCTCAAGAGATATTTTCACAGACATACAGAATCACAGACAGACAGACCATGTTTCGAAAACGTACTAGAAAAAAAAAAAAAAAACTGGTCGTACAGCAGACAACTTTTTCCTACCTTCGAAAGGTGTGTTCTACGCTTGTATACCAGATTTTTTTTTTTTTAGAACAACGAAAACTTTTTTGTAAAGCTTCCATTTTTTTCGTAAAATTTCCATTTTTCTCCTCCCGTGAAAATCATTTAAGGTGCGCGTCTCGAAAACCCGTTAAAACACGATTGCCTCGAGGCGGCACGAGATGGCGTTAGTGTTCCCCATAGGAATACAAGGGACAAATTGCATTTCATTCTAGACCTTCCAGGTAATTAATTAAAGGCAAAAGATTAATTATTCTTTAACACAATGATTACTAATTAAATTATCTACAACTTTGCCCCCGAGTTTGGCGTAGTACGTAGAGTGCCTACCTCCTATACCAAACGTCGCGGGTTCGGACCCAGGCAGTCCGATGATTTTATTTAAGCCATTTGGATACCAGATGGCTTAAATAGAAAGGCCTGAACCTCTAATAGCTAATATATATTACAACGGTTATCGTCAAAGTCTTAAATGGCCTAAGTTGCCGAAAAGACTATGTGAATGTGTGTGTGAGTGTGAGTGTGAATGAGAAAAAAGTGTGAATGTTTTAAAAAAAAAAAAAAAAATCTACAACTTTTTTTTAAATATCTTTTATTTAATGTGATTAATCTAAAAAAAAAAAATTTTTTTTTTTCGAAAATCAAAAAAGGGCTTCTATTATTTGTAGATATTTTAAATAGCTTTAATTTAAAAAAAAACTTTGAGGTCAATAGCTTCAAAATTGTGGCAGCTGGAAAGTCCCAAAATTAGCACCCCGAGACGCGCACCTTAACCTTTTTTTTTTTTGTATACGAGTCTCATCCCATCTTTTCAAACGCATTTTTCCCAAAAATAATCGAATTATCGATTATATTTTGCATCCCTAATTTCGTAATATAAAGAAATTTTCAAAAAAAAAAATTGAACTAACTTTCAAGTAAAAACTTTTTTACAAATGTAATTATGAGTATAATTTAAATGTAAATTGTATGAATATTTGAATATGTCGCACCTTAAAATGAAATTCTAATGCTATGATTCTAACAAAATGCAAAAGAGAGAGGTGAGGCTTGGCAGGAGAGTCTCTCAATTGCTAGCTGCATACAAAAAGAGAGAGAGAGAGGGGGGGGGGGATCGTTGACATTTCCCAAAGGGCCAGCCAGCCAGCCAGCCACTTCGGGCGAAAAATTACTTAAAGGCTTGGTCCTACCTAAAAGACCACACCGAGTGCATTTCGTTTATACATATATTACTAGAAATTATCATTAAGGTGAGAATTTGTTAAAAAAAAACTCATTTGAATTAATTTACTTAAACTAAGCCTTAAGGCCTTTTTCACTGTTAAATAAAGTCAGGTAGTTCGTAAATAAAATATTAATTTTACTAATTTGGAATTTAAAAATTATACTTCTTCTATCCTCGCTTTATTCTCGCGATGCGGGGTCGGTGGACTTAACTTTATCCCTCCAACCCTATCATGAGTTTTTGCGACCGGAAGAAATGGGAGAGGCCGGCCCGTCACACAGTCTGACGCCTGTTGAAAAGAAGAAGGAAGAGACAGACATAGAAAGTTCTGAAGGCTCAGCTCGGGCAGCTCGTGGTCGCCATCCACGTACCCCTAAGATGTAGGCCCCTTAGCGATGAATTTTAAAAAGATACGCACATCTTAAATGCTTATAAGGCTTATACAGCATACAGGTCGATTTTCTTCCGTATGTTTTTTACTTTCTCAGAAATATATAGAGTGAGAAAGTATTGCGATCATGTCAAAATTTCGATGTCGAGATTTTTTTTTGAAGAATTAGCCCCCCGATTGATCATCAAAAACTTTTTCTTACCTTCGGTAATTGAAAGTTGTGTTCTGTGCTTGTCAGACCAGATCTTTTTGTGTCAAGATATATTGTAGTTTCCAACAATATAGGGGCTCGTGGCTAATCGGATAAGCTGCCGATTACGAATCTAGAGTCGATATACAACTCGAGTTCAAATCCCACTTGCCGTGAAAATTCTAAAACATTGCCAATGTCTCCTCTGTCTCTCTGTAATTGGAGTTTGTCTCTGTTGAGAGATGGGGAAAATTTAAAAAAAAAAAAAAAAAAAATTAAATTAAAATTATATTATTACTAGCCGCGCCGCCCGCCTTCGGCGGGCTTCGCGTCTAGCCAGGGGCTACGCCCCCCTGGACCCCCCACCAGCTGGCTCGGGCCGCCTGCGGCGGACTCTCGCCTTTCTTAATGAGAGACTGCGTGGCGCCTCTAGAGGCGGGGGCTACGCCCCCTGGACCCCCTCCGACTGGCTCGGGCCCGCCTGCGGCGGACCCTCGCCTTTCTTAATTATGAAATTAAAATTATTATTACTAACAACTAAGTATTCGCCCTCGGGGCATGGCGTAGAGGTTAGCGTGCTAACCTCGTATACCAAACGTCGCGGGTTCGGACCCCAGGCAGTCCGATGATTTTATTTAAGCCAATTGGATACCAAATGACTTAAATAAAAATGCCTGGACCCCTATATGTATATTTATCAATAACGGTTATCGTCTAAAGTCTTAAATGGCCTGAGTTGCCGAAAAGACTGTGTGAATGTGTGTGTGAGTGTGAGTGTGAATGAGAAAAAGTGTGAATGTTTTTAAAAAAAAAAAAAAAAAAAAAAAAAAAACTAAGTATTCCAGTCCAGTGCCTGCTTGAGGATTTGTTTACATTCATGGAATACACAAATGAAAAGAATACAAAAATATTTCTCTGTACATTTCCTAGGGACCGTGCTTCTAGACCCTTGCGCCAACTAGTGGCAATCATCTTAATTAGTCGGGGGATTTGTTAAATATTTAACATGTGATTTATTTTTGAATAATTATTAATTAAATATATTGAGATTATTTGAAGTTTGTCGACTTTAAGAAAAATTGCTGTATCCGTGGCTGTAATAATACATCACTTCAGAAACCTGGAATGGATGTGAAAGTGAAATTTTATAAATTTCCAGATAGCCACATGAAAATAGCAAAACGTAAACAGTGGATAAAAACAGTAAAAAATTATGTCCAAGTCCAAAATTAATTAAAAAATATATTACATAATGAAAATGAATTTTGAGATTAAACTCGACGCATGTAAATAACTCATTTTGTTAACCAGGTTCTTAATATTTATGACATTTATTTCATAATAAAAACTTAACCTTAAAACTTTTTTCCATTTCAGAGAAAATCCAAAAGACTGGGTACCAAATCAAAATTCGAGAATTTGTAGTAATACTCATTTTATAACCAACGAAAAATCGGAACATCCGTCTTATATTCCCTCGATTTTTCCTGGAAGCAAAAATATTTTTAAAAAATATACAATCCTTGTGAGGTATCCGGCTATTAAAAATTCGTGAATTACTAAAAGCTGCTAGTACTAATAAATAATAAACTAATAAGTACTAATAAATCCTCTTTTTGGTCACAAAGACCTATTCACCCCAGAAGAAGTAGATGAAACATAACCTGCAACATTGCTTTTGTAAGGATACATATTGAACGAATTAAGAACTTTAAAATTTTATCTAAAGTTCCAAATTCATTATTTCCTCATATTGATGAGATAGTTGATGAGAACTTGAATATAAAACGAATGATTTGGATTTAAATGTGACTTTGACGCTTATGACACTTTCAAAAGAATTTGTTTTTTCAACTACCGCATAGACATGATTTGAGTTGAATATTTTTTTTCTCTTTTTCATCATTGTGGCCGCGTATAATATTACTGACAACTAGTTGAAATCAGTATTTTATTATTTTTTCCATTTTTTAAAATATTTTATGTTGTTTGCAATGAATGTTTACATTCCACAAAGTTTGTCAAAAGAACACTAGACAGCGCTTACTTAGGCTATAGTGCTGCCTCTATGTTTCACGCACGATCCCTATGGGAGAAATCGTAACTTTAAGAATTAATAACTCAAAAGTTATAGGAATTCTCGGGACCCGGAGTATTTTTCCCGGACTCTTCTAAAAAGTCCTCTATATGACTGCAAAACTTCGTTTCAAAATTCCAATGGGAAGTTGGTCAAACAGAGGTGACAGATGGACAGACAGGACAGGACGGACGGACGAGGACAGACAGACAGACGGACACTCCGCAATTATTATATTATATATTTTTTTAAAAACAGTCACATTTTTTTCTCATTCACACTCACATTCACACACACATACACACAGACTTTTCGGCAACTTAGGCCATTTAAGCCTTTAAGCGATACTTGTATGCTTAAATATATCTATTGGGGGTCCAGGCATTCTTATTTAAGCTATTTGGTATCCAAATGCACAAATTCTCTTCGGCACCACACGGCATGCTTGTGTAAGAAACAGCTTACCGGTGGTATGTCTAAAAATGTCAAATTCGGAAGGTTATTTTTTTGAAGATAACATGAAATACTCACTTGCTTTAAACAGAGATATTAATATTTAAATAGAAATTTTAAATTAATTAATATATATTAAATAAATATCAAATGTCAAGACTTTTATAAAATGGCGGAGAGTTTTGCTTGCGCTTGATTAAAATTCAATCGAGCATCAAGCAGCTTGCACAATTAAAAGACTTGCTCGAAATTCTCCTACAGACGCTACAGTTTGCTTGTACAAAAAGATTGCACATGCATGCTTGTCAAGTTTGCAATTTTATAAAATCTGACATTAAAAATATGTCATAATCGAAGCACACACACACACATATACGCACACACAGATAAATACACGTGGCACTAATAGAATCAATTGTTTTTTATTAAAAGGAAACGCCGCAACTCAATTGCTTATGATGATGAAGTCGAGGCTGATGATGATGATGATGATGATGATGACCACTTGCATATGCTTGCATGCATGCATACCTAAAACTGTTGCTCATACTCTTCTTCTTTACACGTGTTATTATTTCTGATCGCTCATATCAATAAGAGAATTCTGAATTTAATTATAAAAAAAAAAGATGACAAAGATGACAAATTTTAAATTACAAAAAAAGATGCTTGCCTGATGAACAGGTGTTCGTTATCGCCTTTGACTAAACGAGCAAAATAAATAAAAAAAAATCTGGTGTGACTGGCGCACAGCACACAACTTTCTCTTACCTTCGGTAATCGAAAGTCATGTTCTGTGCTTGTCACACCAGATTTTTCGTGTCGACATGTATTTAGTTTCCGCCGATATATTAGAATTCAAGATGTAAAATTTATAAGTATGGGAAAATATTTATATTTTGTTACCATGGCCATTTCTCCTATCTTCTCTATGGAGTACAAGAGTAAAGTGGTCTTCAGAAGATTTCAATGGCAAAATGAGAATATACATTTTAAAGAGCATCTAAAAGTTAATTGATTTATGAATGTTAATCAAAATCGTTGAAGCGAATTTTGAGAAACTGAAAAGTGCATGAGTAAAGTACTAGAGTACTCTTTGGTCGATTTTGTTCAAAAGCTTCGTGTCACGCCCCATGGAGGTGCCTAACTTAAATATAAAATTTCAACCTCCTAGCTCAAGTCCTTCATGCTTTAAATTGAACACACACACGACAGACAGACACACAGACAGATCATGTCGCGAGAACCACTTTTTTTTGATTCAGGGGACCTCAAAACGTGTTGATAACCATTTGGTATCCAAATGGCGAACCACGGAACCTCCAATTTGTACTCGGAGTGCCCTGTGATCTAGTGGTTAGGGCACATCCTTATTTTTTCGGATATATGAATTAATAAATATTCTATTATTTTTTTGATTAATCCCAAAAAAGTCGTAATTTGGCATGTAGCTTTTTTGAAATTCTAATTTTATTAGCACTAAATTTTCCATTTTGGAGTTTTTTACTTTGTCTTACCTTATAAGGACCCTGTTACGCATTAGTACAATATTCAGTGCTTCAACTCAATTTTTGCCCTCGGGGCTTGGCGTAGAGGTTAGCGTGCTAACCTCGTATACCAAACTTCGCGGGTTCGGACCTCAGGCAGTCCGATGATTTTATTTAAGCCATTTGGATACCAGATGGCTTAAATAGAAATGCCTGGACCCCCAATAGATATTTTCATGAAATAACGGTTATCGTCAGAGTCTTATATGGCCTAAGTTGCCGAATAGACTGTGTGAATGAGAAAAAAGTGTGAATGTTTAAAAAAAAAAAAACTCAATTTTTAATTTTTTGCTTGGTGTTAACAATGTTTTTTACTTGAATGATACTATATTCCTTCCCAGCAATTTATTTCTAAATAAACTTTATAAAACTAATTATCGTTATATCAAGAAATATATTTACTAAATTTTAAGTAAAAATATTTCTTAATTGACTATTTAAAAAATAATATTTTATTAATTAAAAAAAATTTGGAATCTATTTGTTTTGACTTAACATATATTTCCTGCAATTTTTAATAAAAAATAGAAATTATCTCAATATTATTATTTATTTGTATTATTATTACTTAAATAAAGCCTTATATTGCCAAAAATGTCTTTATTAAGGAACCGATCAAACATCTGATTGAAACAGTCGGCCATGTTGGCTTCTCAGCCAGCCGGAATTGAATGAACTAATTTTTGAATTAGTAAAAAATAACTAATCTAAAAGTAACCAATAAACTTACTAAATATTTAGTAGATTCTACTCAAAATGACTAAATTTGATGTAATTTTCTTACCTACTATTTGAATAAGTAAAAATTCTACTAATTCGTTTTAAGAGAGTATATGAAATATTTTTTAATTTTATAATAACTTTTAAAAGGGTAGAGATATTAATTTGCTTTTTGCGCTAAAGAAGAAACGAGGGAGGCATCGATGTTGAGGGTTGGTCACGAGTTAAAAAGGTCCGGGAATTTCAACGATGAAATATGCCCGCCGAAGGCGAACCTTGGGCCTAGTCATATTATAAAATCTGCTGTTTATTCGTTCTTTCTGAAGGCAACATTAATTACGAGGGGAGGAAATTATCCTGGCTCACAATAAATTCTTATTTATAAAATGATTGAAAACAATATTTAATACAATAACTCCTTTATACTTATTTAACGTTTCATTCATTCACACTAAATGTTTTAACACTAAGAGAAGAAAGAGGAATTCATTTTTAACAAACTTCATATTATAAATAACTAACTATGGTATATTCATAAAAAAAAAATATGAATTCCTCTTTTGAATAAGGATTTTAAGATCCTATTGAATGACTATAAAGCATTTATTCAATTTATTTACCCACTCAAGGCAATAACATCAATAGGAATTAACAGAATTGAATTTATTCCTTATCAATTTGTTTATTATAATGCGGCCTTTTTTTTTTGCTTTTGTTTTTGTTTGTAAGAAATTATTTATCTATAAAGGTTTTGAAGGCCTCACGTAGTCCGTGAGGATAGGGGAAATTTTTTATTTTATAAAGGCATCGTAAGAAGATGAAACGCATTTATCATATTTGACTACGTTTTAAGATCAAGGAAAAAAAAAATTAGGCAACAATTTGCTGACTGGATATTAGCAACGTAAATTTATTAATCAATTGAGAAGGTCATTTCATTTCTTTTATTTTCCCATAATATATAAAGTAAGCAAAAAAGAGTAAAATCATAATGATCAAGAAAAATATAAATCGTAAGAAGGTGCTATTCAAAAAAAGTAGTGAATCGGTCCACTGAGAGCGATAAATTTTTACGCGCACCATCTTTCCCAAGGCGGGGTGGAAAAAATCTTTTGAAACTTAACTGAACTAAATGGCATAATAATGAATAGAGTAGAAGTCGGATTTATTCCAAAAAATCTGGTATGACTGGTCGCACAGCACACAACTTTCTCTTACTTTTGGTGATTGAAAGTTGTGTTCTGTGCTTATCACACCAGATTTTTTTTTGTCGATATATGTTTAGTTTCCGCCGATATATTAAAATTCAAGAAATAAAGGCGTGAGTGTAGAATACGGCATTAGCGAGTTCAGTACTTTTTACATCTTTTTCAAGGAAAATACTCTCTCATTTCCCTTTATTAGCCTAAAAGAGGTGGCGGTAAGCCAATTTGATCGAGATATATGCCAAAATAACGAAAATTTTGAAGAAATACGAGGGCCACATTAAGCATTAAAAATATATATTATTACTTACTTTTTTGGGTTTTTTCTTTCTCCATTGTAATTTAGATGACAAAAACCTTGCGCCTGACCTATTCTGATTGTGATAATTAGAGAAATTAATTAAATAGAGTTGAAAATATGATTAATAATTTTAATGATAATTGTTTGTTTGTTTTTTTTTTTTTTTTTAATAATGAACGATAAAGGAGCTTACTTCATGATAATTAAAAAAAGAAATAAGAGAAAGTAAAAAAACCAAAGAATATTTTTTTTTTCAATTTTTTTAAACATCCCCTTTTTTTCTCATTCACACTCATATTCACACAGTCTTTTCGGCAACTTAGGCCACTTAAGACTTTTATCGATACTCGTATGTTTTAATAAATCTATTGGGGGGTCCAGGCATTTCTAATTAAGTCATTTGGTATCCAAATGCCTTAAATAAAATCATCGGACTGCCTGGGGTCCGAACCCGCGACGTTCGGTATAGAAGGCAGGCACGCTACCAACTACTCCAAGCCCCGTGGGCTAATGGTATCCCTTCAAGTTCTTTAAAATATTTTTGAAAAACATTTTTTTAATCTAAAACAGAACCGACCTTATTTAACCGAAGGTCTCGAACCGCCTCCGGAGACTCTCGGACATGGGATCCCTACAAGTTCTTGAAAATATTCTTGACAGTGGCGGATCATAAGCAAGGCGCGTGTCTAGGGCCCCGTCGAATATGGGGGGGGGGGGGCCCAAAATTCATTATCATATTGATGAACGAGAAATTAAAACGCTGGAGGTATTTTCAGGCCAAATTTTAATACCACTATATAGTCGACGTTTCGGGAGACTAAACGCCTCCCTTCATCAGGACTCTAAACATTCAAAAAGGCAAACATATAGCTTAGTTAACAATGGACATTTTTTTTTTTGTTACATACATCCTTCAACAACAGGTTAATTGTTTAAAACCACATTGTAAGTAGCGAACTATTGTTGTAAGGATGTATGTAACAAAAAAAAAAAAATTGTAGCTATATGTTTACCTTTTTGAATGTTTAGAGTCCTGATGAAGGGAGGCGTTTAGTCTCCCGAAACGTCGACTATATAGTGGTATTAATATTTGGCCTGAAAATACCTCCAGCGTTTTAATTTCTCGTTCATCGATCTGCACCAGGCTTTCCTAATCATCACTTATTATCATATTAATTTTGATCGTGATATAAAATTTCTTTTCATTTTTATAAAAAATGTATCAATTGACTTATGAAAAGATCATCGGCCCTCCAAAGAATTTGGTAAATTCTGATAAAGACGATAAATCCCTAAATCCCTCTTTGGCCGATTTTGTTCAAAAGCTTCGTGTCATGTGCCAGGGGGTAACTAAAATTTAAAATTCAAACCGTACTCGCCCGTAGCTTTTTACGTTCTTGAGATATTATGTTCACAAACACACAGACAGGCCATGTTGGGAAAAGCACTTTTTTAAACTCAGGTTACCTCAAAACGTGTATATCCATCAAAATCTCGAAATAAAATTTTTGACATGAATCCAATAATTCTCTCTCTCTATATATACAGGGGCGCCGGAACGAATTTGAATCGGGGGGGGGGCAAAAAATTTTTTTAGAAAATTAAAATAATTTAATATGTTTAAATAGTATAAAACAAAAACAAATCTACTATAAAACTTTAAAAATTTTAAATAAAATCACAAGTTTAATAAAATTAAAATTTTAAAAAATTTGATAGTGATTTTATCAAAAATTTTTGGAAAAAATTTGGAAAAAAAATGAATTTCTTACTCTTTTAATTTTTTTTAATTTAGAAGATTTTATTTTTCAAAAGTAAAAAAAATGTATCATTTTTAAAAATAAATGAAATAAAAGAAGAAATTTTGCCCCCTCTGCCCCCCCCTGTAGGTTGCCAGGGGGCAATGTCCCTTGCCCCCCCTAGTTCCGGCGCCTATGTATATATAGGTAAGAGAAAGTAAAAAAACTGTGAAAGTCTTGCAACTACGTTATTTATTCTCTTTTTAATGCCTAATTTTATTTAATTTACTAATAAGACATTCATGATTTATCGGTTGTTGTTTTTTTTTTGGCAAATTTTTATTATTTCACACCCTCCTGTCAAGAGAGGATCGCTCATTCTCTATTGACACCTCGGACATAGTTGTTTTTGATCCTATTCAGAAATAGTCTCTATGACTACCTTCTTTTTTTTAATTAGATGACTTTTTTGTTGGTTGAAAATAGTACACAATGAACAATTTTAAGTCTTGACATAATCTTCAATAAAAATAAACAAAATTATAAATGCAAATTCGCAGGACCAATCGAAGGTCCTGCGAATGATCATGGACGCCCCAGAATTCATGACAAATGAAAAAATAAGAAAGGAGTTAGACATTCCATCCGTCAAAGTATGAAATATCCAGTTGGACCAGAGCCTACTGCGCCCGGACAAATTGGCAAGAAAAAATCAAAGTCTAAACTAATTTCCAAAAAAAGTGAGAGTGAGTTAGTATTTAAGTAATTCAAAATTTGTTATTTGGCATGAATTTTCGGGTGATATGAGCAAGTTAATAATTAACAAGTCAAAGTGCAGAGATGTTAAAAAATTGGTTGCTACTAGAAGTCAGGGCAGAAGGACCAAATGACGAGGCTGACGTCAGGCGGTGTGAAAATTTACTATAAAAATGCAAGGGACGGAAGACTCGAGGAAGCTCAAATTCATACAAGAGTCCATTTATACCAAGCGCTCAACAATTAACTTACATTAAATAATAAAAAATAATAATTAAAACAAACAAATTCATTAAAAATAATCAAATTCATAAAAAAAAAAAAAAAAAATAAAATAATATTGAAAGTAAACGAAGAAAGAAGAAACGAAGAAAAGAAGAAGGAAAGAAAATACAATAATAAAAAAAAAACCAAACAATTAAAACACATCAATCAAAAAATAAACAACAATCAAACGAATCTGCGAGTTTTTTTTTTTTTTTTTTTTTTTTTTTTTTTTTTTTTTTTTTTTTAAACACTCACACTTTTTTCTCATTCACACTCACACTCACACACACATTCACACTGTCTTTTCGGCAACTTAGGCCATTTAAGACATTTACGATATCCGTTATTATTAAATTATATATATTTGGGGTCCAGGCATTCTTATTTAAGCCATTTGGTATCCAATTGGCTTAAATAAAATCATCGGACTGCCTGGGGTCCGAACCCGCGACGTTTGGTATATGAGGTTAGCACGCTAACCTCTACGCCATGCCCCGAGGGCGAATCTGCGAGTTGACGTCCTACACTGAGTTCTGACATCCTATATGATCGACATTTCGGTCTTCCCAAGGAAGCTGCCTTCGTCGAGCCGAATCACCACATAGCCGCCGAAGACATCGATCCCGAACTCAACAAATCATCAGACATCTCTATACAGATAAGCACCTCACTCGATTTTCTTGCCAAATAATAATTAATAAAAAATTTTATTTAAATAAACAATAAACTTTTAAAGAAAAATAATTAAATTTAACTTATCAAACATGGGCGTAGCCAGACTTCTTGTTAGGGGGGCCAACTCCTCGTTAGGGCGAAAGAGGAGGGGTTTGCAATTAATATCTACATAGAAGTACAATTATTTATTTAAATAAAATAAAAATTAAATTAATGTAGTGAATTGGAGTGTTAAAAAAAATTTCCAATGCGGAGAAATATATATATATATTTTTTTTAATTTTAAGGGACCATGCGCAGGGGGGCAACGGGCCCCCCCCTGCCTCCCCTGGCTACGCCCATGTTATCAAATAATAATAATTTAAAACGGACCTAGCAATAATAATTTAATAATTTAAATAAGATAATTTCAAAGACATTTCGGTCAGAAAAAGGGAATTCTTCAGGCCAAGTGTTCAATAATAATAAATTATAATACACGGTTTGAGGAATTCCATAAATTCGATTAACTTCATTTTTTATTTAAATATTCAAAATTTAAACCGAGGTCATTGAGATTACTTTATCTAAACAAGAGAAACAAATTATATTAATATTAATGCAATTTAAATAATAAGATTAATAAAAGACACACATTATTTTTATAAACCAATTTGAAAGTTAATCTCGAATCGTTGTTTTTTTTCATAAATAAATTGATCATTATAATTAAAATTTATACTTTTATTGACGTAATCTAAACCCAGAGTGCAACAACATTATATTTCAGATAATAGTCAATAATTAATACCATTACACAGGCAACAGGGATTAGGACGATCTGAAGGCCATAATATATTATCCTAATCCTATTCAGAGAGTAAAATCTTTGAATAACTTTTCTCTAAAAATTAATTTTTTTAAATAAACATCAAATCATTTTTATAATAGGGAAAAGTCTGTATCAGATCAATATGTATAAAATTCCGTCTGTCAACCCCCCTCTTGATATCTTCGAAACTTGTAGAAATTTTATATATTCATAAGCAAAAAAAGAATTAAATTAAAATTTAATATTTATCTGATTAATTATAGAAAAGTAATTGTGAGATTTAATTTTTTTTTTTTCTTTTTAATTATTTATTATGAAACTACTTGAAGAATTTTTATGGGGCTTGTTTTTTTCTTAAATGTTACCTCTAAACAAGAGCGGAGATTTTTTTTTTTGGGGGGGGGGGGGGATTTAAAAATGATGAAAAAAAATATTAATTATTATTTTATATGCTTTTTCCTTTTACTCTACTTATGTTTAAAACATTTAATATATATTTGTAGATAAATACAGGGTTTATATTAATACGTTTGTTTATATTTTTATAAAATAAAATCTGGTGTGAGTGATCTCACAGCACCCAAATTTCTCTGCCAGGCCTCCGGTTATTCCAAGAAATGACTGTGCCAAATGACTTGATTTAAATAAAAACAAAATTATTACAGCTTCTGAGGCTATTTAGGTTTTTAATTATTATAGGTTGGATATTAATAATTTTTACATTTTTAGATTAAAAAAAAAAAAAAATTACGATTATCATAATAAAACTTCTTTGCATTTTCTATAAATATATTTTTTATAGGAACCGACCGAATATTCGGTTTCGGTTACGGTTTCGGCCACAAAATCATGGTTTCGGCCAGCCGAAAAAAAAGGAAAAAAAAAGGTCAAATAATTTGCACTTGAGGGAGAAAAAAATTTAGTCTCCTTAAAAAAAAGGTAAAATGATTTTCACGGGAGGGAAAAAAAAATTCAAAAAAAAAAAAAAAAAAAGGTAAAATGAAAAAATGAAAAAACATTTTTATAGGAAATACAAGTTTCGGTTTCGGCGGTTTCGGCCGAAACTAAGGTTGAGGTCGAATATTCGGTTTCGGTTTCGTTTCGGCTGAAAATCTTGTTTCGGTCGGACCCTAATTTTTTATTTTATTTATTTATTCAACTGTACATAGGGCGATGTGCCCTTCATATAAATAAATAATTTTGATTATTTTTTAATTAATTAAAATTTAAAAAAATGCTTTCTATTAAGTACTTTGCTCAGGAATTTAATTCATTTAAAAAAATACTGCATAAAAAATACTTTAAAATGCCTGAGTATTTGCGGACCAAAGATTCCATGTGGCCTCCTGAAACCCCTTAAATTAATAATAACACGCTCCCTTCAAAGAAAGTAAAGCGTACCCCCCCCCCCCCCCCACTATTTGTGTATCCCGCGATAAGCGGATAATCTTAAAATCATTTTGTTTTTTTTTAATAGACCATTAAAACAAAATGGTTTTGTTTCTATGATAAATAAAAATAGAAAAAAACAAATACAAAAAATTACAATTAAATAAAAATTTTTTTTTTTTAACTGATAACATACATAACGTTTTGAGTTAATTATTTTAACCTGAATTATAATTTCACGTTTGTATGTTTACAAATCATTTAGTTAGAAAGGCAAAAGAGATTGAGATTAGGAAAAATAAACATCTCTCCCTTTCTTTCTTTCTTTTTTTTTATTATTATTATACGCTATAGGGAGTTAAAAATAAATGAACGAATGAATGACACGTTAACCGTCTGGTTTCTGTCAAAAGATGATCAGATGCAATTAAAAAAAAAAAAAAAAAGAATTAATTGAAGACTGTTAAGGCGTGAATTGATATCGTCGAGTTAGTGACGTCATCATAAATACGAATAAAATTTTGCTTTTAATTTTCTTTATGTTTCTTTACGTTTCATGGTCATAACGACCCCAGAAATGCCTGAGAGTATTTATTTTTTTTTTTTTTGCTTATATTTCTGGAATTAATCAAGTTAGTGACGTCATCATAAATAGGAATAAAAGTCTAGAAATTTTGCTTTTAATTTTTTTATATTTCTTTACGTTTCATGGTCATATCGACCCCAGAAATGCCTGAAAGTAGTTTTTTTATTTTGCTTATATTTCTGGAATTAATCAAGTTAGTGACGTCATCATAAATAGGAATAAAAGTGTAGAAATTTTACTTTCACACTAGATGGTAAATTTTTTTATATCTTTACGTTTCATGGTCATATTGACCTCAGAAATGCCTGAGAGTAATTTTATATTTCTTCTCTGGAACTATTCATTGGATTAGGATGAGCTTTGGCAAATTTGTAGTCCTAAATGGGCCTATGAAGGTATTAAAACTAGAAGTTTAATCAGCCCGCAGGTAGCGGTAAAAAAAGCCTTAAATTATTTTCGCGTACCACGGTTTTTTCAGCTTTCACTGAACCAAATGATTTGAAACTCAGCTATGATAATTGACACAATAGTCTCTAGGTACGGTGCAAATTTCATAACAATCCGTTCAATGGTTCAGAAGTTATTCCTATAAAACGAAAATAATAAATTATGCTTCGATATTCGTACTTCATTGAATAAATCGCGATTTACTTTAATTTAAATCTCACATGCGATATGTTTAAAATTTTGTTAAGCCTAAATTCTTAAAAATGTTTTTAAATCAAATACGTAAACAAAAAATACAAAAATCTGATTACGTAATATTTGAATGATTCATGTAATATTAAAATGTTCCTCCATCGAAAATTACAAAAGAAGAGAGATATAGAGAAGTTAGCAAAATAAAATCGGTGGAGGTATTGACTAATTTCAAAACACAACTATTCAAAGTATATTTAAATTTAATTAGACTATTTTATTTAAAAAAAAAAATTATATTGTCCAGTCAATAGGCTGAAATTAGCAGGTTTAGGATGGTTGGCTGGTTCTAAGTGATGTGTGTATCGGTGGGGGGGAAATATTAAGCGCTTGACTAAGTGTGAAATGCTTGAATTCATTTTTACACTTGTGGGGACATTAACATTTAACCCTTGATTAGAAATATTATATTTGTATAGAACCACTCTAATTTTACGCTAATTAGCGTTAAAATTGCTTTACATACTTATATATAAGTTTATATATTTCCTATATAAATACGGTTGAATAAAGTGAATTTCTGGATGGGTGGTCCATGGAAGAGGGCAATTAAACGACCTCCAATATTTTTGTTATTATTTAAAAAAAAAAAATAAAAAAAAACACTGTGCGTTATAGACAAGAGAAGACACATCACAATCAGCTTTAGTGGACAGCCTCCTTTTTCTTGTTCCATTGTTTTGTCATTTTCTGGATTTTATGTCAAAAATTCGATTTTGATGGAAATAGACATTTCAAGGTATTTTCAAAAATGACTTTTGCAACTTGTACAGGATATGGTATTTTTTGGAGCGCAGTGGTAGAGTATCCACCTCTTAAACTAGAGGTATAATACCCCGTGGGCTAATTAGGATAGAATAAAAAGATGAATTCTGATTCTAAAGAGAGAATTGTTTCATCTGTCAAAGTTCCTCTGCGTAATTTCTTTTTCATTTCATTTATTTATTTTTCATTCATATTTTTCAGTTTGATTATAATATTTAACAAATGTGTGAGTTTAGTCAAATCTGAATTGAATAATATATACTTATTAATTAATATCTTATTAAAATGAATACATTTTGAAAATTATCTTTTATCCTTTATTATATTTATACCTTTCGGGGACGTGACATAAAGCTTTTGAACAAAATCGGCCAAAGATTACTAGTACTTTACTGATGTACTTTTTCACTTTTTTTTGATTTTCTCAAAATTCGCTCTAACGATTTTGATTAAAATTCAAAAATCAATATTTTTTAGATGCTCTATAAAAAAATTTATATTCTCATTTTGCACTCAAAATCGTTTTCAGGACATATACTTCATAGGTAACAAAATATATTTTCCCATATTTATACAATAAATTTTACATCTTGAATTCTAATATATCGGCGGAACTAAATAGCGACACAAAAAATCTGGTGTGACACGCACAGAACACAACATTCAATTACTCCAAGTCGACTTATTATCTATGATCTGTTAATAGATAATATTTATTTATTTTAAATGATGAATGAATAGAAAGAAAGACGTTTTGTTTACATACAGATTTCCTTTGACGTCGGTTCGATATTTCCAATTATTTCAGATGAAAGGGGGAGGGGGGGGATTCCTCCGATTGATAATTGAACTGGAAGATGATTGGCGCCTGTTTTTTTTCTCTTTTTCAACTTGCGATGAGTCACAAAACAACGCCCTGAGGGACAGACAGACGTCTTTGATGTCTCTGATAAATATTTGCATTTAAACTCTCTCTCTCTCTGTGTGTGTGAGTCCAGTCCGTGGTTTGGTTGATTTTTAAACTCTCCCTTCTCCGTCTACTTCTTTTTGCAACCCCCCTCTCAAAAGAAGTGCAGCCTCTCATTTACATCCCTACTATTTTAATCTCCAGAGTTTCTTTTCTTTCAAAAAAAAAAAAACACCCTCAAATAAGATTGTATTTGATTAAGTTTTAACAATAAGCTGCTCAAGGATACTTTTTTTTTATTAGAAAATAAATTATTCAGTTGACGGTTTTACCCACTTGACATTATTATAGTCTACTAGATAATAATAAAAAAAACTTTGTACATAAATTTAACACAAATACAAAATTATTAAAAAAAAAAATCTGGTGTGACTTTTAATCAAAATCGTTAGAGCGAATTTTGAGAAAATCGAAGAAAAAGTACATCAGTAAAGTACTAGTAATCTTTGGCCGATTTTGTTCAAAAGCTTCATGTCACGTCCCCGAAAGGTATAAATATAATAAAGGATAAAAGATAATTTTCAACATGTATTCATTTTAATAAGATATTAATTAATAAGTATATATTATTCAATTCAGATTTGACTAAACTCACACATTTGTTAAATATTATAATCAAACTGAAAAATATAAATGAAAAATAATTATGAAATGAAAAAGAAATTATGCAGAGGAACTTTGACAGATGAAACAATTCTCTCTTTAGAATCAGAATTCATCTCTTTATTCTATCCTATTAGCCCACGGATTATTATTTAGACCTCTAGCTCAAGAGGCTGATACTCTACCACTGCGCTCCGAAAAATACCATAAATAAATTTAAAAAAAAAACTAAATTAAAAAAAAAAAAATTAAAAAAAGTCACTTTTGACGTGACAACGTCATGTGACAAATCATGTGTCTATAGTGACATGTTAGAGAGGCATGCACGAAAAAGTTTATTGGCTTGAATAACTCCTCTGTCTTAAGAGGTATAATTATGGGAAATATACGGTTAGAAAGATTGAGTTTTCAGCTAAAGATTTCACCATTTATTTTTTTCCTATCATTTTATTTTACCGCGCTGCGGTAAATTCTAATTTGAAATTTTAAACCCGCTAAAGTCATTTTTGAAAATCTCAAAAATTGAAAAAAACTGTAAAGTAGTAGTATTTCTTTGGGCTATTTTGTTCAAAAGTTTATTAGGAGAGTGCCTAACTTAAATATAAAATTTCAACCTTTTAGCTCTTTTCGTTCTTGAGATATTTTTTGATATGAATGCAATACTTTTCCTCTAAATATATATATGTATAGGTAAAAGAAAGTAATTTTAAATATTCAACACTACGTTGAAATATAAGAGAAATTAAAAAAATTTACTCAAATGTAAAAAAATTAAATCATTGCACCTACTGTTTTTAATTTCTCTTATATTTGCTACATTTACAGTTTTCTACTTATCTGAGTTAATGTTAGCTTAAAACCAAGCTCGAAAAATTCTATCCTATTTAAATCCTATTTAAAAAAAAAAAAAAAAAAACATGAAAGTCCGTCCATAGGCGTAGCCAGAAATTTTTGATGGGGGGGGGTTTAGGATTATTTCTCCCCCCCCCACCCCGACTAATAGGGCAGTATAGGGCGTCTAATGAAATATATGACTAGCCACTTACCCCAACTTCGCTTCGCCCCCCCCTGGACCCCCCTCGAGGTGGCCCCTCGGGCCCGCCCTTTCTTAATTAAGTGCAGCAATTTTTCAATCAACTCGTATCAGGCAATAAATAATGCAAATCTCTTAATTTTATGTATATGGGCCTAAGATACCGGGGTGTCTCTCTATGTGTTTCTCTTAACCAGACACCTATCTCAGACCTCTTTAAGAAAAAAAATAAAAAATTCATTTATATAATAATTTTTATTATTTTTCATTTGCGAGATTTAATCAATTTTAAGCGGCTTTAATTTTTTATAAAGCATAACAAAAATCAATTCTTTTCAATGGGAAAATTCTGAATTTTCTCGAATTTTTTGCGTTTTATTTAATTTTTTTTTTTTTTTTTTTTTTTTTTTTAAGCTAGAGAAAATTATTATATTTTACTTTCTCTTACACTTATATGAAATATATAGAGAGAAAAAGTATTTTGCATTATAGAGCTTAAATATCTAGTCATGGCTTGGGTCCAATGGGGGGTTTGAACCCCAAAACCCCCCCCCGTGGCTACGCCTATGGTCCGTACAGTAGTTTATGAATACATACAGGACAAACATACATTTTTATATATGAATTATTATAGTTAATTTAAAAAAAAAGCCCCATCAAAATTCGTCCAATAGTTTTAGAGAAATTTTAAAAAAATTGAAATAAAATTAAATCTCCCAATTATTATTTTATAATTAATCATATTTATTAAATTTTATTTTTCGTTTTGATTGACAGCGAATCAACTCATTATTTATGCGTGCATTTCAATCTCTTGTATTTTGAATTAAAAAGTTCGATTATTAATATTTAGATAATAATAAAGAGGCTTGATTTTTTCTATTGACTCGAATTTTGTAACAATCTATTGATTGGATGGGAGAAATAATTAAATTGAAAATAGTCTCAATTAGGGTTAGGGAAAGTATATAATATTTCCCATTATTAGTATTATTTTATTTTGAATATAATTATTACAATGAACACACTCGCCCTCTCTCTGGACCACACATTGGAGGATAATAATAATAATAATAATGTCCCCCTATTGGTTTCTTTTTTTTTTATTTAAAAACTGAGTATAAAAAAAAAAATCAATTATTTAATTAAAAAATTTACCTTTAGATAGACGTTGTTGAAATTTACATTTTTTTTTTCTTTAATGTTGATTTTATTTAATGGCATAAATAAAATTTAATGTTATTTAAATAATTTTCAAGATTTATTCATTTGAATAAGATATTAATTAATATATTATTCAATTCGAATTTGACTGACACATTTGTTAAATATAATTTTATATAATCGAATTGAAAAATATGATTGACAAATAATTATGAAATGAAAAAGAAATTATGCAGAGCAACTTTGACAGATGAAACAATTCACTCTATCTCTCTTTAGAATCAGAATTCATGTCTTCTATCCTAATTAGCCCACGGGATATTATTTAGACCTCAAGAGACGGATACTTCCCAGTGGTAGCATTGTGCTCCGAAAAGTACCATAAATAAATTTAAAAAAAAAAATCTAAATATTTAAAAAATTGAAAAAAAGTCGCTTTTTTTTCAAAAAAAAAGTCTCTGGGAGGCAAAAAGTCATTTTTGAAAATCTCAAAAATCGAAAAAAAGACTGTAAAAGTACATCAGTAAAGTAGTAGAACTTTTTAGCCGATTTTGTTCAAAAGTTTATTTTTCTGCCTCAGGAGAGTGCCTAACTTAAATAAAAAATTTCAACCTTTTAGCTCTTTTCGTTCTTGAGATATTTTGTACTTGTAAATTCATCAAAATTTTCATATGAATACAATACTTTCCCTCTATAGGTAAAAGAAAGTAAAATGGATATTCGAGTTTTATTTTATTTTAAACATTCAACAATAGGTTTAAATATAAGAGAAATTAAAAAAAATAATTATTTAATCTGACAATTGACCACTCAGTACATCGATCTCTCTAAAAAGGCTAGAGATCTGAGTCGGCCTTTTTAAATAAATTATTATATAGAATAGAATTTTATTTTAGTTTACTATAGAACGAACACATTTATTAAACTTTTATATTCGTAGATTTAAAAAAATTAGGGAAAAAATTGATATTTGTAATTCCTTTATTTCCCCTCAAACTAATTAAGGATTAAAAAAATAATTAATTAATTAAACGTTAATTAAATATAACAATAAGCATATAAATTACAATAATAAAAAAAAATTGAATTAAAAAAAACAAAAAAAAAAAACAAATAAATTTAAAAAAATAATAAAACCGGCGCACAGTGGTCCGGATCGCTCGAAAAGCGGCCAAAAGTCGTATATCTTTTTTATTAGTCGGTATTTTTTGGTAAAAATTTTTGTACATATGCTTTTAAGTATCCCCTTTAATAATATGTTATAAAAATTTTTTTTTTTTTACAATTATAAAAGCCATAAAAAATAAAAAACTCTTTTTCATGCGTATTTTTTTTTTTTTTTTTAATCTCTATCATTTTTAATAAGGAGTGTTTTTTGATGAAATTTTGTATACATATATTTTTGGTTATGTCTTTTAAGATAAATCTATTATATTTTTATTATAACGATAAAAAAAAAAAAAAAAATTTTTAAACGAATTTTTTTTAGCAAATATTTTGTTTTAAAAAAATGACATGTTTTTGACATTGACACCGAGGTTTATTTTACAAACCAACAATACAATAAAATAAAAATATGATCTAATAAATACAATCAAATAAATATACAGTGTTTCGGAAACATTATTCGTCATCTTCAGGATGCTATATGATGCATTAATTTCGAAAATAAGCACCTAAATTATTTGTTAAGAATTAGAAGAAAATGTAAATGTAAATATATAGACGTCTTTTTTCTCATAGAACAAATATTATATAAATATACCACACTTGTGTGTTGAATTCACTTGAATGCCTGAGCATCTCATGTTTGGTATATACGTATTTGTTATATGACAAATAGGCTCTCAATATGCATACATTTCAATAGGACATCGCGATGGCCTAATGAAATTTACTATGCGTTTTTGCTAACTCTGAAGAAGGTTCAAATTCTGAACCGAAACGTTAAATCGATAAAAATAAAATTTTCACAACAAAAAACAATAGCTGCATATTCTCATATAATTCCTCTAAAAATCCAAAGGGAAAATAATTGATATATTTATTATAAAATATGTTCATCAGAACTTATATCTTAATCTTCATCTTCATCTTCTTCATGATCTGATATTTGGTTAATAATCAGCTCCCTAATATCTTCATCGGATCTAGCTAAAGTATGAACGAAACTGAATTTTATTTTAATATATTTTTTGTCGCAAGTCTCTTGAAGGACCTTTTGACTTTCCGGTCATATATCCTTTTTCGGTTTTCTTAGAATTGAATACAAAAGGGTATAATAATAAACAATTATTTAACTTTAGAGAAAAAGTTATAAATACTGCAATGAATTTGGGGTTTTCCAAACGCAGACAGGTGAATTCTGTATTATTTTTCCTATATCTGTTGTTTATTTAATATAATTGATATTAAAAAATATATTTCATCCTATATTTGCTTTTAGTTAGGTAAAATTAAAATAATTCAAGATATTAATGAAGCAATAGTCTATTCAAAATCCGCGCGCGACTGCTTTAAAGGCTTGTAATTTCCAAATAGGCAAACATATAGAAAAGTTGTTTATTAGGGCATTTTCCTTGGCTCTTTAGCTATCACCAGGTGCATTCAAATCTTTAACACCTCTAAGGAAAAAAAAAGATATGGACTAATATTTATATTTTTTAGATGCATTTTTACATTTTTATTATTGGTGTTAAAACAATATAAAAAATAATTTGACTAAAATAAAAAAATTATATTTTAAACTGGGATTATTGATGAATCGAAAGGTAAAATTTTAATCGGATTGGTCCATTATTTCCTCTTGAAATAATACAATGAATTTGGGCTTTTCGGAGTGGAAATTATGATGGAAAATACTTGTCTGCTTGAATATTCCTCGTTATTTTCTCAATATCTAATGTCATATTAATATAATAGGTATTAAAAAATATAGTTCTTCAAATATTTGCTTTTAATTATTTTAAATAGAAATAATTTTAGATATTAATGAAGCAATAGCCCGACTAGAAATTTTAATGTGAGACCTATTGGGGCCTCATTGGGTTGCCCATTAGGGACGTACATTGGGATGTCACGCAAAAACCAATCTGGCCCTAATTGGGCAATCCCACTTGGGCCCCGATGAGGAAGTCCCAAAGAGGTCCCAAAGAGGCACCCCATCCCCTAGCCTCATAGGGAAATCCCTATGTGGCCCCATAAAGATCCCTCAGGGATGTCACGCAAAAGCCAATCTGGCCCTGATTGGGCAATCCCACTTGGGCCCCGATGAGGAAATCCCAAAGAGGTCCCAAAGAGGCATCCCAACCCCTAGCCTCACAGGGAAATCCCTATGTGGCCCCATAAAGATCCCTCAGGGATGTCACGCAAAGGCCAATCTGGCCCTGATTGGGCAATCCCACTTGTGCCCCGATGAGGAAGTCCCAAAGAGGTCCCAAAGAGGCATCCCAACCCCTAGCCTCATAGGGAAATCCATAAGTGGCCCGTCCTTCAGTTGTCATTTTTATAAAGTTGATCCTTAAATAAATAAAAATAAATAAATACATTGCCTGAAAATGATTTAGCATATGATGATTAGGAAATTCAAGATGAAGAAAGTGAATTAATTTCTATTTCGCTTCAATTAAATTCTTAATAAAAGGAAAATCAAATAATTCTATAAATCAAATAATATTTGTTTTGATATCAATTTTCTTTAATTTGAGAATAAGATTACATATCTTTAAAATTTTTTTAAAAATTCCATTTTCTCTTTGTGTCGATTTCAATATTTCTTGAGATTCGTTACTAAAATTGTTTAAAAAGATATGGATGTAAAAATAAGTTTATATCTCTAAAATAAATCACATTAATTTTTTTTACCTTGGCTATATATCTATAGTATTACCATCAGCTATCACATGTGGGAAAATATTTTTCCTTTCGCAAAAAATTTCTTTTAGTTCTCTGGAAATGTGAAAAATAAATAAATTAATTTTATAAATTTATAATCTTTTTTTAATTTATCTATTTACCTTTCAAAAGGACATTTAATAAATAAAGTTGATATTATGTTCCTTGTATTCATTTATCAAAATTAAAGAGGCTTCTTCAGGCCAATGCGTTCTTACGTCTAAAATTTCTAATGAATATAATTGAAAGAATTAAATAGATTAAAAGATTACATAAATAAAAAAAAAATTAAAATTAAAATAGCAGCAAACGATCACAAGCTTTTTTTTCGATATTAATTATGTTTCCAAGGAGATTGAGAGAAAATGGCGACAGTTTGAAAGGTGGTCATCTACTAAAGCTTTGGCGCTGTGATCGCCCTGCACAATTCCATTGGGTCGGAGGCATGCCGAATAGGGAATTCCCTATAAGGGCCCAATTATAACCCAATCGGGAAATTCTCAGGAAAAATAAAATAACTTATAATCACTTTCGCGCAATTGGGTTCTGGGTAGAAAAATATGCAGAAAAGTTCAAGCTTGAAACGAACAGAAAGGGCAAAATGTGTAAATTATACTGCAATGACAAGCGAAACGAACAAACCTAATTTCTAATTTTTAAATATTAAGTGATGCGTTATATGTAAGAAATGACATCTATTGAGCCTCGCGACTCCAATCCTCATCATCTACGCATGCGCGAACACTGGATTTTATTTATTCCAAATAAGATACTACAGCAAATATTTTGTATAAGTTTTTATTTTAATGTTGGGATTTCCCATTTAGGTCCCACACAGAACCCAATTGGGAGAAACTGACTATAAGTTATTTTATTTTTCCTGGGGATTTCCCGATTGGGTTCTAATTGGGCCCTTATAGGGATTTCCCTATTGGGCATGCCTCCTTGGGACCCTATGAGGTCCAGATGTATACGCTGGGTGATTCCCAAAGTAATTTCTAGACGTGAAATTTTTATTTTTATATTGGGATTTCCCGTTTAGGTCCCACACAGAACCCAATTGGGAGAAACTGACTATAAGTTATTATATTTTTCCTGGGGATTTCCCGATTGGGTTCTAATTGGGCCCTTATAGGGATTTCCCTATTGGGCTTGCCTCCTTGGGACCCCATGAGGTCCAGATGTATACGCTGGGTGATTCCAAAGTAATTTCTAGACGTGAAATTTTTATTTTTATATTGGGATTTCCCGTTTAGGTCCCACACAGAACCCAATTGGGAGAAACTGACTATAAGTTATTTTATTTTTCCTGGGGATTTCCCGATTGGGTTCTAATTGGGCCCTTATAGGGATTTCCCTATTGGGCATGCCTCCTTGGGACCCTATGAGGTCCAGATGTATACGCTGGGCGTTCCCAAAGCAATTTCTAGTCGGGAGTCTATTCAAAATCCGCGCGCGACTGCTTTAAAGGCTTGTAATTTCCAAATAGGCAAACATATAGAAAAGTTGTTTATTAGGGCATTTTCCTTGGCTCTTTAGCTATCACCAGGTGCATTCAAATCTTTAACACCTCTAAGGAAAAAAAAGATATGGACTAATATTTATATTTTTTAGATGCATTTTTACATTTTTATTATTGGTGTTAAAACAATATAAAAATATATATAAACTAAAAGAAAAAAATTTGTCTTTAAACTAGAGATATTGATGAATTAAGAAAAAAAATTTTGATTAAATTGGTCCATTATTTCCCATAAAAAAAATTCTTGAATTTATGCTAAAAAATGGTTAAAAATCTCTCCGTAATTTGGTCAACTTTGCGCGCCTATAACTGTGAAATGGCTTCACTATTTTAAAAAAAATTTACGGCTTTGAGTTAGCCAAATATTCAAGTTTAATATCCTAGAATATCATTCTATTTAGTTGACTTTCATTTTTTTTTTGGTTTGGCCGCTTTTCGAGCGATCCGGACCACTGTGCGGCGTTTCGGTCATCATCAGTGGATAGAAGAAAACAAAGTTAACTTTGTTTTAAATCCTGAAATAAAAACTATAATTGTTATTATTGCTTTGACGTCATCTCTTGATTCTTATTAAATATTTTCTCAATCTTATTGAAGAAATATGAAATTATAATTGAATTGTTTGTTTTATTTCTTAGTATTGTTTAATCGATATAAAAAAAGGAGGAGGAAAAAGAAAAAAGAAAATCAATTCCCTCTCTCTGGTTAAAAACAACAAAAAGAACAGACTAAGCTCTAAGGGTCATTGGTTCAATTAAATTCCCAAAGAGTATAATAATAAGCCTTCCGCCTTTTTGATTCTAATTTCACTAAAAGGCAAATTAAATTTAATTATAAAAAAAAACACAAGGTTATATGTTTAAATATATTATTTATAAACGTATGTGTGTACATATAACTTAGTGTTTTTTAATTTACCTGATTAAATAAATCATAGTAGCCATTCATTTTAAATTATTTACAATTTATAAAGAAAAATTTAATATACTTATTAGAGCATATCACAGGTAAAAATTAAATTGATATTTAAACACGAGCAACGTTTCGATCTTTTTTTTTTTGCATTTTTATAATTATATGATTATTTTCATATTTAATTATTTTCCAAAATCTACTATTTAAATAAATTCAGGGGGCAATTTTTGAGAAATGTGACAGGTCAAGTCACTAGAACAGATAAAAAAAAAAAAACATCCCATCAAAATTCGTCAAGTAGATTGTGAGTTAAATAGAGAATTAAATATTTTTTTTTTTTTTTTTTTTTTTTTAACATTCACACTTTTTTCTCATTCACACACACATTCACACAGTCTTTTCGGCAACTTAGGCCATTTAAGACTTTGACGATAACCGTTGTAGAGAATATATCTATTGTGGGGTCAGGCATTTCTATTTAAGCCATCTGGTATCCAAATGGCTTAAATAAAATCATCGGACTGCCTGGGTCCGAACCCGCGACGTTTGGTATAGGAGGTAGGCGTGCTACCTACTACGCCAAACCCGGGGGCAATTAAATATTTAAATAAAATAAAATCCCATAATTATTTAATGATAGGATTTTGTTGAATTATTGTAATTTTATATGCTTATTTTAATATCTAATTAATATTTAATTTGCGAGATTTAATTAATTCTTTTTTAATCCATAATTAGTTTGAGGGGAAATAAAGGAATTTTAGAAATTAATTTTTCCCCTAATTTTTACAATTAATATTTTAATTAATTAAAATAAAATAGAAAATAATTAATTTCTAAACTAAAAAAAAAATAAAAAATAAATTGTGTGATTTTATGAAATCACGATGCAAGTGAAACTTTTTTTTTTGGATCGTAGACATTTTAACTGATAAAAGATAGTTAATAAATATATGAAAAATATATAAATACTAGTGGCAAAGCCCGCCGAAGGCGAGCAATTGCAAAATTTTAAAGTTATCAATTTCCCTCACTGCATCAACTTCCTTTGTCTCTGTTGAATCAGCGAGAGAGAGTGGTAAACAGGAACATAATGGAAGTCAGTGGCTAGCTCTTTATATTATATATGTCGTAGACAGATCGTGAAATTAGACAGTTCATGAACTGTCTAGACATTTTATGAACTGCAGCCAGATCGTGTAATGGTCAAACAGTTACATGATCTGGCTAAAAATTTTAGACAGTTCATGAAATGCAATTGGGCCTTAGACAGATCGTGTAATGCTCGAGAATTACATGAAATGTCTAAATTTTTTAGGCAGTTCATGAACTGCCTAACAGCAGTTTTGCCGATCGTGTACTCTTTGTAAAGCAAATAAAGATCTCGAAAAAAAGTCAATTTTTTTCAATAGTATTATTATTATCGATTACTAAATTTTCCAAATCTTCCTCACTTTGTAAATCTTGAGTTAAGGTGCGCGTCTCGGGGTTCTAATTTTGGGAGATTCCAGCGGCCACAAATTTGAAGCTATATACCTCAATTTTTTTTAAATTAAAGCTATTTAAAATGTCTACAACTTATAGAAGCCCTTTTTTTGATTTTCGAAAAAATAAAAATTTTTTTTTAGATTTATTGCATTAAATTGCAAACAGTACATGATCGGCAAAACTGCTGTTAGGCAGTTCATGAACTGCCTAAAAATTTAGACATTTCATGTAATTCTCGAGCATTACACGATCTGTCTAAGGCCGAATTGCATTTCATGAACTGTCTAAAATTTTTAGCCAGATTATGTAACTGTTTGACCATTACACGATCTGGCTGCAGTTCATGAAATGTCTAGACAGTTCATGAACTGTCTAATTTCACGATCTGTCTACGACATATATAAATATAAACAATAAAACGAAAAAATAACTAATAAATTGATGACCTTCAACACCTTCAATAGAGCTCTAGCGAGAGTAGTGCACTCTCGTAGCGTATTAAAGAAACCTGATGTGAGTCGCCGGTGACGTCACGGCTTGTAACGCTGAGAGATGAGCGAAAAAATAAATTTGAGGCGATGGAATAAAAGTTTCACTTTAAAAATAAAAAATAATTTCTAAACTAAAATAAAACAAAAAATAGAAAATAATTAATTTCTTCGTTTTAGTAATATAAAAAAAACAAAACATTTCTATTCTAAATAATAATAATAATGGCTGACCGCCACTCCAGCCTTTTCGGGAAGATCGGTGTTTTGGTAAGAACTCTAATGGCCTCAGTAGCCGAATGGAAAAAAAAATTAAAAATGATCTCAACGTAAATTCAAAATGTTGCTAATATTCAAATAAATATAATTATCCTAGTAGAACCGATTTTTTTTTCTTTTACATGTATTTCCGTTTAATATTTGGTTATAGACACTAGCGGACAAAAAAATATTAACATTATGATTTTAAGTTTTTTTTTTCTTTTAATTGCTTTTTATGAATGCCGAAGCCATTAGGGAATAAATTTACATATATTTATTTTTTTCAATTAATAACACCGATAGCTACCGGGGGACGTTCAACACGCTGATCTTAAAGCCCACCCACACCGCGCTAAAGTAGAATAAGAAACTAAAAAAAAAAAAGTATTATCCACACTCCTTATTCCGCCGAAAATTTCTGATTCTAGATATCCAAAATGAGTTTTCATAAAATAATTCAAAAAAACAAGAAAATTCTGAACATATTAAAAAAAGCCCAGAAAAATTCGTTAAGTTATTTCAGAGCCAATTAGGAAATTAAATATTTAAATCTCACAATTATTTTTCTATAATTATTAATATAAATAATTTTAATTTAATTATTTTTTAATTTAGATAATTAATTTTTTTTCTTCAATTTTAGTGTGTCAGTTGATTAAAAAGATTATAAAAAAAATATTGCAATTTTCCTTTGGGAAACCCGTAAATAGAAGAGATCCTGTTCTATTAATTAATAAAGAGACTCTTAAGGGAATTTTAATTTAAAGTTTTTATAGGAAAATTTTAGAATGCACTAAGGCCATTTATGTTATCAAGTTAAATTAATAAAATTATTATTTCTAAGTTGGTCTAACAAGAGTACCATTAATGATGGACCAATTGAATAAATGTCTCTCTCTCTCTCTGTACTTGTATATCGTTAGCATTTCCTGTTGCGGGGGTGGAAACTCTCTCTCTCTCTCTCTTGAGAGTCAAACTAAGTCCCCGACAAAGTGTCGCCAGTCCGGAAAATTACAAAACTGCTAAAAAGAGAGAGAGAGAGAGAAAAAAAATAAATTAAACTTTCGGGAACCAATTTAGAGAGAGAGAGAGAAAGAAAGAGAAAAAAAACCTCTAAACAAACAAACAACCCATAAATGCTAGATGAACGGACGTGACTCTAAAAGGAATTCATTTTGGATTAGAAAAAAAAAACAAAAAAACTTCATAATAGATCCAAAATTTATTGATTTCGTGATATTCATTTTACTTTTCAACATTGATTGTTCGTCTTGAACCCAAAACCTCCAGCCTACTCCAAGGAATTCATTTGCAATAAGTGTCCGCCATTTAAATGTTATTTACAATAGGGGAAAAATTGATATTTGAAATTCCTTTATTTCCCCTCAACTCAAACTAATTAAGAATTAAATATAGAATTAATTAAATCTCGCAAATTAAATATTAATTAGATATAAAAATAAGCATATTAATTTCAACAAAATTCTAATTGTTAAATAATTATGAGATTTTATTTTATTCTAATTTTTAATTGCTTATTTACCTCAAAAACTACTTGACGAATTTTGATGGGCTGTTTTTTTGTTCTAGTGACATTCTCTGTCACATTCAAAATTTCTCAAAAATCTTAAATAAATTATCAACTCAAAATTTAATTATTATTAAACATAAAAATAAATTTTTATATAATTTAGAAATTCTTATTAAAACATTTTTGTAAATATCAATATTAATTAACTAAAGCTCATTTTTAATTAATACGTAACAAATTTAAGAATAATTGTTTTCATAAATTGTATTTTGTTTAAATATTTGTTAACATGTCTAAGGTCTTGAAAAAACACGTGTCAGACATTCTAGATCATAGATATTCCAATTACATATTCTAATACAGACCCATTCTACGACCAAACCAGAATCGGGCCAGTAGTTTGGAAGTTAAGTACTTTGGGGGTCCCGTAGTTTTGGAATTCAAAAAATTAAATCTCACAATTAATTAATGATATAGCCCTATTTCAATTTTTTTTTTTTTTTTTTTTTGCATTATTGGAATTTATATCTAATTAATGTTTAATTTGCGAGATTTAATGAATTCTTTTTTAATCCTTAATTAGTTTGAGGGGAAATAGAGGAATTTTAAAAAATCAATTTTTCCCCTAATTTTTTTAAATTAATCTTTTTTAAACGTGAAATAAAACATTCCTAATATTTTAAAAAATCTGGTGTGACTGGCGCACAGCACACAACTTTCTCTTACCTTCGGTAATCGAAAGTTGTGTACTGTGCTTGTCTCACCAGATTTTTTGTGTCGACATGTATTTCTTTTTTTTTTTTTTTTTTTAAAAAAAAAAACATTCACACTTTTTCTCATTCACACTCACACTCACACCCACATTCACACAGTCTTTTCGGCAACTTAGGCCATATAAGACTTTGACGATAACCGTTGTAATTAATAAATCAATTTGGTGTTCAGGCATTTCTTTTTTAAGCCATCTGGTATCCAAATGGCTTAAATAAAATCATCGGACTGCCTGGGTCCGAACCCGCGACGTTTGGTATAGGAGGTAGGGACATGTATTTAGTTTCCGGCAGTAGGGTACATTCGATTTTCAAGATAATTTATAAGTATGACAAAATGTTTATATTTTGATACCATGGCAACCATTTCTCCTATCTTTTCTATGGAGTACAAGAGTAAAGTGGTCTTCAGAAGATTTCAATCACAAAATGAGAATATACATTTTAAAGAGCAACTAAAAAATAGTTGATATATGAATTTTAAAAAAATGGTTGGAGTAAATTTTGAGAAAATCGAAAAAAAACTGAAAAAGTGAATCAGTAAAGTACTAGTACTTTTTGGTCGATTTTGTTCAAAAGCTTCGTGTCACGTCCCATGGGGGTGCCTAACTTAAATATAAAATTTCAACTTCCTAGCTCTTTTCGTTCTTGAGATATTTTGTTCACAGACAGACAGACACACAGACACACACACAGACAGACCATGTCGCGAAAACCACTTTTTTGGATTCAGGGGACCTCAAAACGTGAAGATCCATCAAAATCTCGACATCGAATTTTTGACATGAATCCAATACTTTCTCTCTCTATATATATTACATATATACATAGGTAAGAGAAAGTAAAAATTTAGTAAATAATAAAAAGAATAGATGTCATTTGAATGTTTATAACAATTTATTTGATTGCACTCCCCAATAGAAACACAAATTCTCTCTTCTATTATATAAACGAGTATATATATAATAAATCACAAAGACAAACACATCAGGCTAAGATTCATTCAATATTGACAAATCTTTTTAGTCTACGTACCGACTCTATTTGGATTAGATGTCCGTAACTATGTAATTCGATATTTCTATTTGTATAAGAAATGTTATTATATTCATTCTAATAATGGAAATTATTGGCCTGGTTTTTTTTTTCTATATAAAAAATCATTTGGTGTGACTAACAGCACATTAAAGAAATTACAAATCGAAAGTGTGATTTTTTTAAGTCGATATATACATGACTTTAATAGATAAATTAAAAAAAAAAAAACACGTGGTGATATGTTTTTATAAATAAAAAAAAAACGCCTGGTGATGTTTTAAAAAAAATTAAAACAAAAAAAAACAAGTGGTAATATGTTTTTATATATTAAAAGAAAAAAACACTTGATGATATGTTTTAATAAATAAAAAAAACACCTGGGGATATGTTTTAATAAATTAAAAGAAAAAACACCTGATGATATGTTTTAATAAATAAAAAAACACCTGATGATATGTTTTAATAAATAAAAAAAGCACCTGATGATATGTTTTAATAAATAAAAATAACACCTGGTGATATGTTTTAAAAAATGAAAAGAAAAAACACCAGGTGATATGACTTAATAAATTAAAAAAAAACACGTGGTGATATGTTTCAATATATTATTAATTATTATAAACACTTGATACCAGTAGCGTAGCCAGGATTTCTGCTTGGGGGGGGGGCCCAAAAGTTTTATGAACCCCCCCCCCTTCACCAAGAAACTTAAAGTGGAGAAATTTTTTTTAGATAAATTATAAATAAAAAACAAATAAAAAATTTTTTTTTTCTTGAAATAAAAAATAATTTTAATACAAAATTCGTAAATATTAGAGATTTTTTCAATTATTTATAAGTTTTTTGTTAGATTTTAGAATTTATGAGAGTTAATAAAATACAGTTTTGGAGAAGGCTTTGGGGGGGGCCCGGCCCCCCTGGGCCCCCCCTGAATACGCCACTCCTTGATACGTATGGTGGCATGGTCATCTTCAGAAATGTTATAAATAAGTATTTCGTATTTATATCAATAATGACACATATAACCACATGGTTTACGCAAATTTCATTTTTTTATTAAGATGAACATGTTACTTGTTAATGGGCATTTCTATATATATATTTTTTTAAGATTGTTTTATTTCGTGGTTTTTTTTTATTATTATAAATTTGTATTGGGTTTGTTTGGACCTAGCCTCCGAGGACTTGTGCCTCTAAATAAATTTATTTATTAAATATTAATTTATCTAAGGAAAATATTTATATTTCGCTACCATGAGAAGCATTGTTATAAGTACAAGAATAGAAATGCCTGAACCCCAAATATATATATTAATTACAACGGTTATCGTATAAAGTCTTAAATGGCCTAAGTTGCCGAAAAGACTGTGTGAGTGCGAGTGTGAATGAGAAAGTACAAGAATAAAGTGTAGTTCAAACAATTGTGGCCACTGTGGTCCCGCACTAAGGAAACTCCTTTCATTGTTGATTGCTCCTCTCATTGTTATTGCGTTGCCTTCGAAACTATGTTTAATAAAAAGATATATATTTTTGTTATTTTCAAACTTAAATAAATTCACTCTTGCCCCCGGGTGTGGCGTAGTAGGTAGCGTGCCTACCTCCTATACCAAACGTCGCGGGTTCGGACCCAGGCAGTCCGATGATTTTATTTAAGCCATTTGGATACCAGATGGCTTAAATAGAAATGCCTCAACCCACAATAGATAATATATATTACAACGGTTATCGTCAAAGTCTTAAATGGCCTGAGTTGCCGAAAAGACTGTGTGAATGTGTGTGTGAGTGTGAGTGTGAATGAGAAAAAAGTGTGAATTTTTTTTTGAAAAAAAAAAAAAAAAAAAAAAAAAAAAATTCACTCTCAAAATATCCATTTTATTGAAATTGTTCATTGTGGCCACTATGGCCACTAAAGTATGTGGCAAAAATGGAAATATTCATTTTAAAGAGAATCTAAAAAATAATTTTAACCCAAAATCATTAGAACGAATTTTGAGAAAAAAGACTCAAAAGGTCTATCTTAGTACTCTTTGACCGATTTTATTCAAAAGCTTATTTTCAAAAAAATTTGAGTCTTGTATATTTTTTCATTTTTTTTTTGAGTTATTAGAGAATTTTGAAGGATAATTAATTTTCTGTCCACACATTCTTCTTTATCTCTTCATCCCTTCATTCTCCCCCTCTCCCGCTCTCTTTTATCTAGATGTTAATAGGGTCAAAGGGTTTGTGACAGTTTCCTTCACTTAGCCTTCTAAGAGTATTTCAATTAATTTAGGGTAAAATTCAACCTTTTATTTAATGGAATCCAGGTAAAAAAACACAAAGTGATATGTTTCAATCTTATATTATTTATTGGTATTAACTGGTGTGTCATCACCTTCAGCGGGCTTTGCGTCTAGCCACCTGAGGCGATCAATTACCCGTCTTCGCGAACAAGTTTATTACCAATTTAGAATATATACATACAGATTTCTACTTTATAAAGGGAGGGGAGTGTCAACTACCCTAATGATAGCGTAAAACCTACCAATTAAAAAAACTCCATGATCAGTATTTTATAAACGCATACAGGACAATTTTTTTGAGTTTTTTCACTCTTATGTAATTTTTCTCAAGTAATCAGCATAAAAAAGCCTATCAAAATTCGTCAAGTAATTTCTGAGTATTTATGGTAATTAAAAATTGTATCTATTCTAAAATAGTAAAGAAAAATGTGGGAAATTTTTTTATTTGGGACAAATTAATTCAATAGCTTTTTATTATTTGCTTACTTTTAACATTTATTGTCTAATTTTTGTTGAATCCCAGCACCACCTCCACCATTTTATTTTTTTATTTTTTCTAAATGATATTCTCCTCATTCAGCCATTTGACTTTTTTTTAATTCTTCTATTTAATTATAATTTTTTTAGCAAGGACGATTGAGAGGGCTGGCCCGCCAAAGGCGCGCTTTGCAGCTGGTTTATTTATAAAAATTATAATAAAATTACTTGGATGGAATTTTTTATATCTCGAAGTAAACGAAACGAAGTCTTTCTCCATAACCTTTTTTATATCTCTTCTGAAAGTTGCTATTTTAATTTTTTTTTTTAATTTGGGACAAATCAATTCAATAGCGTTTTATTATTTGCTTACTTTTAACATTTATTGTCTAATTTTTGTTGAATCCCAGCACCTCCACCATTTTATTTTTTTATTTTTTTTGAAATGATATTCTCATTCGGCCATTTGACTTTTTTTTTTAAATTCTTCTATTTATTTATAATTTTTTTTTTAAATTTTTACTTTCTCTTACCTATGTATATATGTAATATATATATAGAGAGAAAGTATTGGATTCATGTCAAAAATTCGATGTCGAGATTTTGATGGATCTTCACGTTTTAAGGTCCCCTGAATCCAAAAAAGTGGTTTTCGCGACATGGTCTGTCTGTGTGTGTGTGTCTGTGTGTCTGTGTGTCTGTGTTCACTTTTAAGGATGAAGGAATTGAGCTATGAGGCTGAAATTTTATATTTAAGTTAAACATCCCCCGGGACCGGAAAAATAAGCTTTTAATCAAAATCGGCCAAAGAGTACTAGTACTTTACTGATGTACTTTTTCAGTTTTTTTCGATTTTCTCAAAATTTGCTCCAACGATTTTTTTTAAAATTCAAAAATCAATTATTTGTTAGATTCTCTATAAAATGTATATTCTCATTTTGTGATTGAAATCTTCTGAAGACCACTTTACTCTTGTTCTCCATAGAAAAGATAGGAGAAACGGTTGCCATGGTAACAAAATATAAATATTTTCCCATACTTATAAATTTTACATCTTGAAAATCGAATGTACCGTACTGTCGGAAACTAAATACATGTCGACACAAAAAATCTGGTGAGACAAGCACAGTACACAACATTCGATTACCGAAGGTAAGAGAAAGTTGTGTGCTGTGCGCCAGTCACACCAGATTTTTTCATTCACAATCTATTATTAGATTAACTACTGGCAAAAAAAGTTGAGTCTTTTTTCGTCTTTGACGGACATAGAAAAATAAAATTGGCCCCTGAATCGAGCATTGTAGCTAGTGGTTATATAAATACAAGTTTTCAAGTAGATATTATAATTTTGAAAGTATCAAATTTTTTTTTTATTTGGACTTAATTTGAATATTAAAAAGCTGAGTTAGAGATCAAGGGTACGCTAATTCAGTTTAGAGGTATGGAATCTAGTTTTTTATAAATAGAAAAAAACTCTATATCTTAAACTGATAAAATATATACTCGCCGAAGGCGAGCATTGCGGCTAGTGGATGTATAAATACAAATATTATAATTTTGTAAAACTTCGTCCTTAATTAAATAAAAAAAGTTTTAATTAAATAAAAAAAGTTTTAAAATTTTAATTTAAATATATAAATATGATTAATTATATAAAAATAATAGTGAGATTTAATTTTATTTCAATTTTTTATTAATTCCCATATAAACTCGGAAATTATTTGACGAATTTTTATGGGGCTTAAATTTTCATTTTCACCTTTTATAATTTTTTTTTTTTTTTTCATGGGGCGGGAAGTTGCCACTTTTTGTTATTAGGAAATTAAATATTACACACCGAATTTGTGTCCTTTTTATAGTCCGGGAAATTTGGTTCTCGTTTAGGGGGCGAAATCTGTTGTTGACAGAGGAAGCCATCATCATCATCTCCTTGTCGTTGTCGTTGCTTTGAAGTGTATGTGTATGTGTGAGTGAGAGATAAGACCCATGGACTTGTCGACGACACACACACACACACAAACATCTCTTCTCTACCTTGCTCAATTGAATTATACATACGTACGAAATATATAATGCGGGCGCTGCTCTCTAAAGCCCTTTTAAAAGACCGGAAAATTGAGAGTGAATCAGGATGTATTTAAAATTCCTCTGTATGGGGAGAAGAAGAAGAAGAAGAAGGGTTGCATGTATAGACACGCCCTCTTATTTTTGCCACTATAAATACAATTATAAAATGTTGCATGGTGGAGTGAGCTTATTATTCAGAAAATAATTTTTTTCGCTTAGGTTGAGATGTGAACCCTGGACCTCTAGCTCATCTCTGAGTCATAGGGCTTTTTTTTATTAATACTTTCAAAATTATATAATAAATCCACTAGCCACAATGCTCGCTTTTGGCGGGTATGTTTTTACTATCAAATACTTGGTTTCATACCCCCTAATCTGAATAAGCGAAAGCTCAACCTCTAAATCTCCAATCAAGAAAAGCCACAATGTTCGCCTTCAGCGGGCATATTTTTATATACAGTTTTTTTTTCTTCTATTTATAAAAGAGTTGGTTCATACCCCTAATCTGAATAAGCGAAAGCTCGAGATTCATACAAAAAAGTACTGTTTTAATCACACCAGTTTTTTTTTTTCATTGTAACATCAATATAGCGTGAAATGAAAAAAAAAAAATTAAACTGGCAATGATAACAACAACAACAAGATAAAATCAACAACATCAACAGGAAAAGAAAGAGTGAGAGAGAATTATAAAAACCTTTTTGTTTGAATTAAATATAAATATCAAAATCGTCATGTATGATGATGACGATGACGTTGATAATGATGATCAAAAGTGATAAATAAAATTAAAATGGATTTAATCGAAATGAAAAAAAAAAAAGAAATCATCTCAATAGATAGAAAAGGTATTTAAATTAAAATATAAATATGTTTAAGTATATAAAAATAATTGTGGGATTTAATTTCAATTTTTAATTCCCATAGAAATTACTTGACGAAATTTGATGGGGCTTTTTTTTAACGTGTAGTTGACCCGGAGCCCAACCCCCAAATTTTTGTTTAAATTAAAATTAAATATAGAATAAACACTAGGTTATTTGCTTCAAAGATTTTATTAATTAAAAATTAACACTTGACCAGGTCTATTTTCTTAAAAACAGACGTTAAAATTTAACATAATAAATTAGGTATAAAAAGTAAAATAATAACACCAGCGTTAAAAAATCTAAACCAAGTTTTAAAAGCGACGTTATTATTTTATTTTTCAGCGCCATGTGTTAACGATTTAACAAAGCTTTAAAATATTAAAGGTAGCCCCTAGACATAACATTAATTTTTAACACTAATTCTTTGGCGTTAAAGTTTTTGCTTACTGAATAACAATTTTAGGCAAAAAGGTGTTAAAATGAAATAACACTGAATTCAGTTAACGTTTTTGCTTAGAGAATACGTATTTCGACAATTACTTGTCATCATTAGAAGTCGAAATACGTATCAATAATGATAGCCTAAAGCCACACCCTCTTTGCTATTAAAAAAGTTAGAGTAGTTTTGGAGTTTATGCGTTACAAATAGATATGTAATAGTATAGATATTCAACATAATTAAATTTATTAAAGATAATTCGCATTAAATAGTTTATATTTACTGAAAATTTATATTCATTTTATTTAATTTTTTTATAGAATTCTAATTATGGGATTTAATTTTAAAAATACTTTTTAACTCGAAACTATTGGACGGGTTTTCATGGGGTTTTTTTCAATGTATAGAGAATTTTACCGGGTTTGTTTTCTCCCTAGTATTGTTATTAAACAAATACAAAATTTCATCTCTTTATTATTTTTATATAGTAGGGGATTTCTGACAAACGTACAAATAAGCTTGTCTTTTTTTTTATATCCAAGCCTCTTTTGATGAATCCCATATACGTTCTTGTTTTTTTCTTTTTTATTAATCTAATAAAAAAATTTCTCTCAAAATTGGCAACTTTTTTGTTTTTCTTTTAAGTAATAAATTGAAATAATTTAGAGATTGAAATGGATGAATGAGATGGAAAGACTTTTGAACGTTACTGCCTTGCTGACTAGGGAGGCAGGGCGAGGGGGGAGAAGAAACAAAACTTTTCCCACCTGGTGAAATTCATCTCTCGCTCTTCTGTTGCTTCATAAGCATTTTCAAACAATTTCCTGAACCTCCCTCTCTCTATCTATCTCGCCATCTACAGTTTTTTAAGTCCCTCTCCCCTCTTGTTGTAACACTTTATCGTATAGAGAAAGTAACGTAGCTACGCACGCACCCTTCAGCTTAAGCTTCATGGGCCTTTTTTCCAATTTAATTATTTAAAAGAGAATAATT